>JARJDW010008135.1:0-15055 GCA_030264715.1 Adinopsis sp. GC000173 | reverse complement strand
TTAATAAAGTAGTTTGCTCTAAAACAAAACCATTATCATCATTTAACAGTACAAAAAGAGGTTGTTTTCGTATATAAATAAATTTTTAATTAGCGAATTATATGCTACTATTCCATCCCTGTGCATTTGTATGGAATGCGCGCAAAATTCAAATGAAACGCGTTTCTACATCATTTCTACAGTCCATCGTCGTCGTCGTAATGAATGAAATTTTCCATTAAAGATTTTATTATTATATCAAATCGATTACGTATGTATATATTCATTCATTCTCCCCATATAAAAGCTTAATTTACTTGTTTACTAATTAAACTCTCGCATATGACATTATTTTCATATTAATTTTATTTGAGAGAAGAAGAAGTACAAAAAGAAGAAGAAGAAAAGACGAGCCACGCATTGAATACATACTACTACGAACTACAATATATATATACCTACGTATGTATAAAAAAGGCGACACCGAACGCAACGAATCTGTTTTAATCTTAAAGTAGATTTCAATTAAGTGATTTGGTTTTGTGAACGTGCTTAACGATTTTAATGTCTTAATTTTCCCTCACGAAAACGAGGAGTAATGTGGGCGTTTATACGTACATATCTGTCGCCGCGCGGCAATTACGTGAATTTTTTCCGAATTAATTAATTTAAAAAATCCGCGCGCATATTATGATCATCGCATCGGAATAATAATAATATCATAATAAACGTTTTCGTTGATTAGTCACTTTTGTTAATATATTATTATTTTAAATTTGTGTTCGTTGTTGAGTTAATAAAATGTGAGCAAAGTAAACTATCCGGTTATGTAAATGTAACATGAGTGTGAACACAGCATGTCTTCTGTTAAGCGGGATTATGTCCTTTATCAGGATAATATATTACCATAGTGTCTCAATCAGAGCAAAAAGGTGCTGCAACTGCGAATCCAAATTAGTCAACACAATATTTGCGTTGGACGATTCAATTGACAAATATACAATTGCCAATTTCCCCGTCGTCGTCGTCTTAGTTGTTCTTCTTGCACTCGCTACTACTGTACCATGATTGCTGAACGTTTAATTAAAACTTTAATTGTTTATTTCATTCTTACCATTTTATTGTAATCATAATAAAATCCGCTGCCTGCAACTATATTTTCAATTATTTTCAAAAAGATTAATAAATAAACAAGGATAATTAATTAACTTTACAATAACATAAATTAGAATTGCCTATAAAATATTGAAATTTATTTCGTGGGTGTGTAGCAGCAGCGTATATTGTCATTCTTTCCTATTATTGTCTTAATCAAAACAAATTTAATTCGCAATGTTGAATGTTGTGTGTGCGGTTGTGCGCATTTATTACAATCATCAAATTATAATTATTAATTAATGATGTTTTTACGGCGCGCCCATCAAAGTGCGTTTGTGTACTCGCACTTTTCCCTCAAAGAAAACAGCGTTTAAAAGCGTGTGTGTTGTAAAATTAGTTAATTTAAAATGTTATTAGAGCTAATCTATCAGCATTTTAATCGGATTTTGAAAACGAATATTTTTCTAATCCGTTAAGAAACATAAAAACGCATCATAAATAAATATTAAAAATTTGTTCGGTTTTAATGTACACAAATCAAATAGTACGCGCTCGCATCGAAGATGAGGAGGAAAAAAAAGTTATATTGTCAATAAAATGTTACATTTGTGGGCATATCTTTATTAGGAATTGTCAATGATATTGATGGTGATGAAGAAAGGCGACGTACAACAAACCTAAACGCAATAAAACTCAAACATTTAAAACTAAATTAATTTGTAAGTTTATAAAGAGGAAAATATATATAGGTATATATGTATAGGCAATTGACTATAAAATAAAATTACTAATAAAATGTATCTTTTAAAGTGGTTGTTGCACTATTAAAACGAAACTGATGCTGGAACTCATTAAGATAAACCGATGTAGAAAAATTGAATTGAGGATTTAACAATCGTTACGAAAGTGTCTACTTATTTAATTAATCGTTTTTGGTGACGATGACGCTAACACTGACGACGAGCAGGAAAAAAGCACATGTTTCCTCTTATAAGAAAATAAAATTTACTTATAAATAAATATTCGATCGATTTTACAAACAGTGCCAGCATTCCATGGCTTGTTTATGTGTTTCTTGTAAAATTGTTGTTGTGTAGACGTTATCGTCCTACAAGTATCTGTGCACCTCATAAATTCAAAGCTACCATCAATTTAGGCACACCTTATACTATGTTAACACACTATTCTATGTAGAAATCAACTTTATTGCATTTTTATGTTGTCTCTTAAATCCTTTTATCATTGAATTTTCCACGCACTAAAAAAGAAAGCTACAATAAATCGATTATATATATTTTTTGCCGTTAAACGCGATTTTTCTTCTCTGTCTTCAAATTAATTGAAAATACCTAGGTACCTATACAATTTCTATTTCCATCTTTTTTGTTCGTAACAAACACACAATGATTTATTGCAATGTCGATGAATGGGTTTGTTATATTTATTTTGCAATCGATTGATAATTAATGATAATTATATAGTTCACAACATGTTGTCAATTCTATTAAAAAAATTATTTATTTTTTCATTTAGGTATTATAAATGCAATTAAGTTTCTTCGAATGCATTATTTTTTTAATAGAAAGATTAAAGGTCGTTTAATATTCTTTTATGGCATAGAAAGAACAATTTAAATATATTTTTTAAATGATTTATTTTGAAATGTTTATGTACAATTGATATTTCTGTTTTGATTTTCTGGACACCACAGCGTTTTATTTGAAAAGAAGCAGCAAAGCGTTTATTTTTAAAATGTGTTTCGTCCATTTCTGTGGTGGTGACAATAAACAAATGGTGCTGTAATAAACGGTGCTTATATAAATAGATTTAATTTTTTTGATTTAATTAAAAAGAAAAACGCCAAAGATATGTATCTACAATATATTTAATTGATAAGAAATAAAAATGAGAGAAAGGTTACTTTTAAAATTAATTATTTTTTTCTCGCAATGAAAAGGAACATGAATTTGTTCAGGTCGGTCAGTCGATTCACAGCCGCTGACACACATTGTATAAATAACTATTTACAACAAGAGAATAACTTAAAAAAAAAACAACACAACATATTGTTCCTGCTTTGGTAAGGATATTTAACAACACGCACTGATCTTTCAAGTGTTATGGGCATTTCAATCACGATCGTGCATTGTGAGCTGAAGTGGTTGGCAAGTGGGAGGCTCGGCTTTGGGTGAATCAACAACTTGGACCGGACTTGACGATCGTGACGGTTTGTTATTCAGCACGGCGGCGTCCTCCGCGTCCGATTCATCATTCACGTTGATCTCCTCGTCCGAGTCGGTCATGTAGCCGCCCAGACGGCGCATATCGTTTAGCGTCGAATTCGGGCCGAACGCTTTGAACGCACTATTTTCGCCGCCCATTTGCAGCAGCAACGATGAGGCGGTCGGCGCCTGGCCGCGATGACTTGTAAGCGGCGAGCCAGGGGTGGAATTTGTGCTGTAGTGCGGCGACGGCGTCAAGCGGCCGCCATAGATCGATGAGTTGCTGCCTTGCCCGGGCCCGGGCGACGATCGCTTCAGCAGATTCATGCGCTGGTGACGTCTCCATTTGGCTCGTCTGTTGGAAAACCAAACCTGGTTAACACACATAACCGATTAGTTCTATATATATACGCTCGTATTTTTATTTGCATCGATATAGAAAAATATTTATGCATCATCACCCACCTGCACGCGCGCCTCGGAGAGAGACGTCTTCGATGCCAAGCGTTCGCGTGTTGAAACGCACGGATAATGACTCTTCTCGAACTCCTTTTCCAACTCTTCGAGTTGATCTGGACTGAATGTGGTGCGATTGCGACGGAACTTGGGCTGTTCGGATCCATCAAGACTCGAATCATCCTTGCTGTCGTTGTGGCCTTGCGGCGAGCTGAGCAGGCGATGTTCGGGATGCGGTGACGCCGATGAGCCAGGCGAGCCAGCCATAACCGAGCCGCTGGCCGAACCTGGTGGCTGTAAACCGAGCGGTCCATTCGGCCAAAGCGGCGAGTGCCATGGGAAAGCGGCAGCGGCCGCTGCATATGGATGCGGATGGTAGAGGCCATAACCGGCAGCGCGCGCGAACTCGGCCGCAGCCCTTTCAGCGGCGCGATTTCGCAGAATGCGATTGATGCTACTCACAGATGGAGCGGTTGCGTTCGTACACACTCCTGCAAACACACAATAAATAACAATATGATGAAAAGCCAAACACATAATTGACGGTTGTATAATTGCTGACTATATGACTGACAATTCCAAGAAGCTGCGCGCACTTTTTTTTTCGTTCAATACGAAAATCAATAGCAAAACAACAACAACAGAACGTCAGGCATTAATTAAAAACTGAAATGGGACTGAAAGAATATTCTGTTTACGAGTACTGCCTAGTCATATCTATAATTTAATAAACTTTATTCTTTGTACGTTATTAACAGCAATTAGATGTATGTATGTACTACTCGTAGAGATATAGTTTTATAATCAAAGAGTATTGCATGCTGATTCTGTTCATCCATGTCCAATACAATAAGCTGGCATTTAATTACAAAACAAAAAGTGCCTTGCAAATTGGACCTTTTTAATTAGTCAATTTAATTGCACGTAGTATAGCAGAATGATTATAGGAGTCGATGTTACTACATTACATTATATGTATGTACTAACATATTAATTTTTATCATTAATTTGAAATGTGGAAAAAGCGCTCGACACATATTTTGTTTATATCGGAATGCTACGGAGCCGAGTTTTTACAAAATAACAAAGTGTACGGCATAGCTAGGTATATAATTTTCAAGGCAAATTAATTAACTTAATTCATTAAATATTCTGCACGCTTTTATCATTCATTCGGGGCCACTAAAAGATAATTAACTTGTTTAATGTCATCGCTTTTTTCACTTAATTTATGCGATTTTTTTTTTAAATATTTTGAAATTTCACAGACGTATAAATCATTCAATGTAACAATACGCGCATTTGATATCTATCTACTTATATGATACTATACGCAGAGTGAAATTAATTAATTCGCAGATATTTTTCCATAAGCGGAGTCAAGTAGTAGGTATTTAAATTATTTGTGAATCATTAAAAATGCAAATGCGATTATTGAATAGAACAAATTCAAACTATTTAAAAATTATATTCTATATAGCCATATATAAAAAAAACGGTGGAGTTATGCTCGGCATTCATCGATATTTATATTATTGAATCGTTTTCACACTTTTACGCTGAATCGCCATCATTGAATAGTTAATCATTTTATTTTTAGCACATCATACTATTTATGCGGAACAATGATGATTTTGAGGCGTTGTGTTTTGACAATTTTAGATAATTTTAGTCACTGAGCACGAGAGTATCACAAATTTCTCATATTGACACTGTTTTTATATGTAAAACCAATATCATTTCATTGAAATTGAATTGATTCGATTTTTTATTGTTTTCTTTATAATTTTTTATTTGTAATTAGCTGAGAAATTTAAAATCTACGTTTTTGAGGAATATTAATTTACTTATTTTCCTAACATATCTCAAAATATAATACTTACACCAATTGACTATTGATTCTTTATCAAAAACGTGAGCTAGATTTCAAAACGAATTTCGCTATTGAAACTAAATCACAACATGGTTTATAAATAGGTACAAGTATAAGAAACTTTTATAACAGCATTTTGTAGATATACGTTTATATGTTAAAAAAGTTTCTTGAAGGAAGTAGAGTCAATTAAAACAACATAATTTATACGAAGAGTACTTACAACATAACTGAATCCAAATTCACACTGAAAATTTAATGTTTTTGTGCGCGAAAGAAATCAATGGGAGTGTTTTTATCACAAATATTCCATTCGTCACTTTTACTTAATTTTTTCTAATTAGAACAATTAATGTGAAAATTATCGAAAGTGTAGCGTGCGTGGAAATATCACTACACACTTGATGGTTAATACAAACAAATTGCATATCGCTTAATCCAATCAACTTCGTTTTTTTCTTTCAATATTGTTATGATGATGAAGGTGGATAATTGAAGATAAAATATTTCATCGTAAGAGCGGATGTCTCCCAATGCGGCGATGATTATTTACTTAATGTGGAACGATTCGCTAAAGTAATCTTGTTATAAAATTCCATTTGTCACCGCGGCGAGAATATAATCTCGGATAGCCCCCCGCCGGGCGTACCAGATCGGTAAGCAAGGGTAGCTCATCCACAGGTGGTAGATATCGCGCAGGAATTCCGGTCTAACAATGTGTCACAAGAATTATGAGAACGGGGCATAGTTTGTTAGCGCGCTTTTTTCTCTCTTTTTATTTTTCGTATACCAGTATACCGCGCGCAGCGGATGATTTTCATTCCTCGTTGCTTTTTTTCTCTACTACTACTACTTTTTTGCTTCTGTGGTGGTGGTCTTTTCCAAATAATAACAGCACAGTTCCATTAGCATTCTATGGTAATTCAATTGGACACGCGACTCTTAAAAGGATATTGTTCATCTTTGTTATACCACACGACATCTTTAATGCAGCCAGCAACGCGGATTTCACATGTGGATTAAGTGGTTTCGCTCGCTAGGAAACCCAATTTCAATTTTTTGTTCCTTCATGAACACATATAGGTGTACGAGTATGTGGAAACAATCTGCATTTTTAATTCAAATATTTGCGTGTTAATTATGTTAATTATTTATATACAATCTCATTAATATCTAAGAATAATTGGCTTTCCATTCTGAGATTAATTATTAATCTAATTCGTATTTTTCAAATAAAACAATCAATTACAATAATATTAATTATCCATCACGGCATAAATGATTTGATTTGATAAATAAATTAATTTTAATTGATTGTTAAACTATGATGAAAGCCGAATTTATTAATATTTAGAAAGTCAACGCAAAAAAATCAGTATCTATATGAATTTCACTAAATTACAATTTTTGGTTAATGCAAAATAATGACATGTAATTTGGCAACATTTAAAGTGGGTAGATACGTAGTTAGGTAGTACGTACAATATATAAGTTTTTGTGCGCTCGTGTGTGTATTTGAAAAAATTGCTTAAGGCAAACGGAACTTTGCCTATATAATAACGCTTCCTCTTTGCGCAGCATAAAAAATAATACAACGAAATTAATTATATAAAAAAAATATACCTACTTATATTACAAGCAACGTCTTTACGGTATGCAGGAAAATGATTTATGAGAGTTTAGCAAGCCCGAAATGATATGTTTATGAAGTATTCAAATAGAAAACGCATTCAAGTGATTTCATTACAATCAGCCTCCAGCCAAGTCACAATTCACTCACTTCCACTCTTATAATCTATTATATTAGAGGCGCAATCTTATATATAAAATCGATCTAAATTATCCCACTTGTGGCTTCATAGTATACTAGATACTTGTATCCAATCTAAAGATTAATGCACGCAGCGATGGCAAAAATGTTATTCAATTACTGCTTCGCTACGTGATAATTAATTAATTTTCGGGTAATACATTCTAGGTAGGTAGGTATATGACGCCTTAGATAATTGATAAACGAGCATCATCAATGGATGTATTTACTTTAAAAACATGATGTGAATAAAAATTAATTATCTAGTAGGTAACTAAATAGAATATTAATAAACGCGGCTAACAAAACATTTTTTTTACTCTGTAACCGGCCATTAATAAATTGAAAATATAAAATATTTTTTTTGGTTAGGTAGTATGTTTCAAATGTGCCAAAGTTACAATTCACTCACTTGGACTATTATGAGTTAAATAAATCAATTTTGATAATACATTGTGTATGCAGATATAATTTATTATTTAGTACTTAAGTAACATATTAAACGCGAAAAATTTTATTACTTTGTGCCCAGCCATCAATAAATATTGTGAATTAAATCGGAATGCCTACATGAAAGAAAGGTACAATTCCACTTGCACTCTTATGTTTAATTATATAATAAAATCCAAGTTATTTCATTTATGGCTTGATACTTCCAATCTGGAGACTAATTCACAAATATAGGTATAGAAAAGTATATTGCCCCAAATGTGCCAAAGTTGCAATTCACTCACTTGCACTATTATGATCCATTACTGAATTATCTCACTTGTGCCTTCATGCAACCAATCTTATTCAATTTGCCTAGCCTTACCTAATTGATAAACGAGTATTTACTTTAAAACATGATGTAAATAAAATTAATTATGTAGTAAATAGAATATTAAGCGCGCTACCAAAACATGTTTTCTTCTTCTTCTTCTTCACTTTGTGCCCAGCGAGATCAATAAATATCGAGAATTGAAACGGAATATGTATATGAAAAATATTTTTGGGTGGGTATGGTTCCAAATGCGCCGCAAGGCGAACATCGGCCCACCATCTACACACATGTGTGTGTGTAATTACACGGTGACTGATGAATGATTAATAATTGTATATTTATCATGCAGCCACATTGATCATGATCACACTGAGGGCTCTCGATACCATCACCGCGGTTTGATTTATCTACATATTAATTCACTATTCATCCCTCCGGCATCAAAATGCGCTCATCATAAAAAAAGAACGGACGCGCGTTCTTCTTCGTATGTTACATACGTTGGTATATTGAACAAGATGAAAATATTTTCGAATATTATCAATAACTAATTTGATACGGACCACACCACAATCGCGCTTAAAATTCAATTAAATGATTGATATATATATATATATTCCATTTGCCCGATTATTAACATGATTTCGGTGCGTGTTACGTTTTTGGTTCCGTGACGAAACGTGAACTGAAAATTCTGCGTGTGAATGGTAACACTTTGTGTGTATGTACGATTTTGTTGTTATTGATTAAATATATCATATTATTAGGTATTATTTCAATTTACCTTCGGAGATAAGTCGTTCGCGTATCTCCCAAGCGAAGATGGTCGGATTTTCGCGCTTGTACTGCTCGATCTTGGAGACGACGGCTGGTGTGGCCACCTTCGGCTTACTGCCGCCGATCAGGCCGGGCGGGCGCAGCGTGCCTGCAACAATAATAACAAAAATCACAATTAAATGCGTGTGTGTGAGTGTGAGTGTGTGCGAAATTTAAACGGACACTAAACACATTATTATAATTATAATGTTTTCAACGCTCAGCGCTTTCATTGAGTAATTTATCGCTTCCTTGATAGATACATATCTTCGAACTGCTTTTTTAGCTCTCCTTCTAAATGTTAAATCATAATATACAGGACTGATTTTATCTAATTATAACTTCCACACTAAACTTAAAGAATTTATTACTTTTCAACATCGTACAACACTTGGAGGTAAATAAAAAAAAACGAACGAACAGCATCGGCAACGAAACGAAATAGTTTTCTCTTTGCGCGTTTATAATTTAATTAAACATATTATTCTTCCACATTGAATATTTAACGTATTAAGATGTAATCGTACTCCTCGTTATTTATCACATTAAAACGTAACATTTTAATTACCAATCGCTGAACGAAATTTGTTGCGGTCAATTCGAAATCAGCCTAATACAAATTAATGAATTGTTGACTTTAATCATTCAATTTCGCAATTTCACTACACTACTATACTAATGATTAATGCGCTGCTTGTAATTACAACTAATTAGCGATAGAAAAATTGTTATACAATAATAGATATATAAGTAGAATGAAAGTAATTTGCATAAATAAATTGATAAATTGATAAATTAATAAAAATCCAATTAAATTAAGGTTAAGTGTAGATGTAGAATTTTTTTTATTTATTTATTTTTTTTAACCAAGTAATGAAGATGCCGATGGAGTTTCAAGCAGGAAACTATAAATGAAATTGATTGCCTGCTAATAACTCGATTAGTTTTATGAACAAAAATTTATTCGTGAAGGTAGAGAGTAGAGAGAAGAAAAAAAAAGCATGAGGAAAATTGTTTTCATAATTTTTTCTTCTTCTTCTTTTTGGCGTTCGGCGTTTCGTTGCTGGCTGCTTTTATACACTCACTATACATATACGAGAAGTCGCGTGTGACCAAAGTTGCATGAGAGTTCGAAAAGTTGTTAAGCTCGGGGCATTTGGCTACTTGGAACACTTGATACATGCGACTATAATTATTGTTTCATAATCCTTTAGTGTTCGTTATTTATTTCCTTGAGACATTTTAAATATGGTCACCATTTATGTTATTATATATTTGTTGTGTTGTGTTGTGTTGTGTTGTGTTGTGTTGTGCTGTTGTGTGTTGTGTGTGTTGTATACGAAAGCACAATTATCTCAAGTAGTTTTTTTAAAGCTCGCCTTTATGCCTAAGGTTTTTCACTCGCACGGCATATAATTTGATAAACGCACTACAAATATTATATAATATTCAAAACAATAACATAATGTTTTAAACGCTTCCACGAAACACGTTTTTTTGTTGTTGCTGTTGTTGTAAGTTGTATCACAATACCGACAGCGCAAAAAGTGTATCTATTAACAAATGAATAGACATTAAGCTAGACATTAATTTACGAATTTAATTATAACCTATAATTAAGCAGTGTCATAAATCTTGTGCCTATTAAAGTAAAATTGAATTCCATTTGCAGTTTTGCATTGACATGAAATTGTCACTTTTTGTCCATGATAATAAATCGTTGCGCATTTTAATTAGCTTACTTTCCAGCTATTGATACATAAATATTTGCCGGATATCATGCTCGAAACGGCGATGTTTGCATTGCAAACATCTATACCTATCTATCTGACTGTGTTGGTATATCGATTAGTTATCAGCAATAAATTTAAAATTAATAATTTTATTGGCGCAATAAATAATTCCATCATTGCAACGAAGCAAGGTATATGTTTGGATGTAATATTAGATGAGTCGTCGCCACGCTGAATCAATATCCTGGGTAAGCAAGATAATCTAATTATTCAGTAATAAATAATTTATGGACTGCATCTATTGATAATTACCTGTAAAAGTTTTATAAATTATATAGGTGGAAATAGTGAAATGTCGGGTAGGCTTAAATAAATAATCCACATCATAACGCGATACGATAATTCCAGTTATTACATTTTATTAAATGCTGCCAGACAGGCGGCCATTTTGTAGATCGCATGTTAGGTAAAAACCTTGGCAGGATAAGTAATAGCTATTCGGCCTGCACAATGATAACTTGAATTTAAATACAACGCGAGCTTCTTACATACACACACATACATATATACCTACCTATATATGCGCGCAACAATACGCAAGAAAAAATAAGTGACCGGCGCGCGATATCAATGATATGATATTCCTCAGCATCCAACACACACACGAGAAATTGATGCTCGCTTGAAAATCGAACAAAAACTTTACGAAATCATTTTGACATCACTTGACGAATCATTTTATTTATGAAATCGTTATTTGTATCATGTGTTCGGCGCGTGACGAAATTTTAAACGCATACATCAATTGTATGCGATGATATACTTTTGTTCATCGTTTGTAGTATTAGATTGATATAATTATCTGTTATAGTTTTGTGATGAATCTTGTGGTTTAGTTTATTGCCTCATATAACTACAAAGAGAGAGAATGTCGTTTTATCCATTGGATCGAGACATATTTTCGGGTCCTTTCAATGCATCAAAATTTCGATAAACTCTTATCTGTGATAGTTTTGAGCAAACATTTTTGTTATGAATCTTGGGAGCTTATTTGTTTTGTTAATTTAAAACTATTCACACATTCGAAACAGTGTCGATTTATCTTTTTACAATATTTTTGGAAATTCTTTCAAAATCTGGTCCTGAATGGTGACCTTTTTGTATTGGTGCGTAAAACGGTACTGATTATAAAGCTATTTTGCTGCGTGAAAAAAAAATGAAAAGCTACCTAGTAATTTTGACATGCCAAACAATATTTTGGTATTTTTAGTATTGCCAAAAAATGTTTGTCAGTATGAATATTCTAAACAATGCAACCATATTGTTAACTTATTGTCAAAATTTTGGGTAAACTGACTAGCAAGTTTTTGTTAGATGAATTTGATTCTATATTCGTTTTACTTTAGGTATATAATATTCATAAAGTTATTATAACAATATTTTATCTTAATATTATAAAGTATATGATTGCGTTAAAACTGAAATGACATATAAAATGAATATTAATAAATGCTTCTCCTAAGAAAAGGTGGCAATATGATGTTTCAGGGTGTTCAGTCCACTTGCTACTGCACTTTACTATTTTAATTTAAAATTCATATGGTGCGATTTGATTTGATGCAAAATTTGAGAGAGAGAGATAGAGAGAGAGTGGGATTATTTTAGGACATAATTACAAAATGTATATAAAATATTGTTGGCTTAACTAAATAGTAAATTAGCCATATTTGTATAATCAAGTTAGGCAATAATAGATGAATATTTTAATCAAATATAACCGTATATGGTGAAATAAAATTGTTCTCATTATTTTATATATATACAACATTCATAAAGAAAGCAGCAATGATTTATCATTAGTATAAAATCGTAAAAGCGACGTTTACCTATTATTATTTATTTAGGTTTAGTAAGAATTAAGCGATGTGATTCTCCATGAAAAACTGCGCACCGAGCTGCCATTCATTTTCACTCCATCGGAATGTTTAATTTACAACAATTTTATATGGAATATAAACGTCTGCAATTGGTCTTAAAATCAAATGCACGCATTCTTATTGTTGACAATAGGCAACTTTATGCTATTAGATTTCCCACCCGAAGATCAAATGCGCGCATATTGTATTTGCTCAAACAGACATGATTATTAATTAATTGCGAGTAGGTTTATAGTTAGTATTGAATATGCGACGACGAAACGAATCGTAATGAAGAAGGAAAGGAAGCAATTTCTTATAGATATTATAAAATACGCAGTATATTATACATATTATTCTATTAGCGACTAATAATTCCACGAAGAGTTTATTTAAATGAGATTAATATGTAACAATAAACATTTAGTTTTATGTATGTAGGTACAATATCATTTACACTCGTAATTAATTATGTAAAATAGAATGCTCAACTGTCGCAACACCATCATAGCAATAAATCGAATTATGTTAATAAACAATGATAGCTCATTTATATGCGTAGAGCTGATAATATTTTTCGTTCAAATATATATTATTTTAATGCGAATGGAGCGTAATGGAATTCGTTTTTCTCTCATTTTCTTTTTTATTATATTATTTTCTAGTTAAACATGCGCATATTTAATATTGCATCAGAATTACCTGCATATCTGTTACACTCTTTACCTTTTAACAGACACACATTTTACAAATACAATGTTTATTGCGATATAACGGAAATTTTTAAAAGCATTATGCATTAGTTTTTTATTAGGTATATTATATTATCTTCTGATATTCTATTGTCATCTTTCACCTACATCAATTAATTCTATTAATTACTAATAATAGGGTGGTAAAAAAACAACTTTAGGTAATGAATACAATACATTCGCTTCTAGATAGTGTAACAATTTGCTTAAATTAAATATGAATTGGATAATTTTTTATTAATAGGAATTTGATCTAATTGACGTTAAAATAACTTTTCATAAGTTTATTATATTCTCTTATAGATTATAGTACCTAAATCATGTTATTTAAATTAAATAAAAATAGAACAATTTTTTAATGAATAGCAATTTGGTGTGATTGACTTTAAAAGCGTATAATTGTTTTTCCAGGCAATGTAGTAAATTTAAAAACATAAAAGTAAAATACATTTTTTCTACGCGATAATTGACATTTATAATTCAATAAAAAAAATAGCATACTGTATAATATTAAGTATGTAAAATCTGTAAAATTGTGTTTTTGTGCTGAATCAACCATCCACGAAGATTGATATTTGTTTGTGTTCAATATCAAATAAAACCAAAGCGAATTTCGAAAATAAACTTCCAACTTGATTGTTTTATTTTTACAAATGAGTGCGATTTGAATCGAAATGAATATCGATTAGTCTACATATATACATATATATATTTCTTTTTCCAATATTTATATACATCAAACCGAATTAATTAATTGCTGGAAATGGTATCGGTATATGTAGTGTGTTTTTGCCTCGCACCGAGCATATGTCCTTTTGTTTATTCACAATATGTATAAAAAAAAAGATCCAATGTTTTGTCACGTCCGTCACATGCACCATAACATGTAAAAACCAACCAACATGCAACGAGATTCAAAGAATTGCATTTTATCACTTAGAAAGCATAAAAAGGCCATTTTTTTCATTCATTTGTACTTTAATAAATAAATAAATAAATAAATAAATTACATTTATAAAATAAAAAATTGCAAACTTCCACGAAATAAAATTTTTAATTTAGATAGATGGATATACCGATGTATTTAC
Organism: Adinopsis sp. GC000173; assembly: GCA_030264715.1. NCBI lineage: Eukaryota > Metazoa > Arthropoda > Insecta > Coleoptera > Staphylinidae > Adinopsis > Adinopsis sp. GC000173. The sequence continues at coordinate 549 of JARJDW010008135.1, read as the reverse complement.
ATCGCTAATAGAGAAAATGAATTAGTTGTTGCGTTGTATGCTGTTACAATAATAGATGTTTATTATCAGACAAAAGTATCCGGATATTATATTATTGAAATGACTGCAATTTCGCTTAGTTATAAAATCGATTTGTCCGTTAGCTAACATGTTGATCCTTTTCGCTTACATTAAAACGCAGTGGCGGATTTAAACTTAAGTTTAGCTGCCCTTATATCACATTTTAAGCTAGATATACTTATATAAAATGTTCAGATATTTCCGGCTTTTCCACCACTCGCTTAACTACCAACTTTTAAACATTCTTAAATTTTGCAGTCGTTTTACATGAAATGGGCCCTCAACCGCCTATACATGAATCCGCCACTGCGCCTACATACCTATATAAGATTTGTTTGTTGCTGCATTGAACGAGCGCGCAAAAAGTAAATCATCATTGTTTGCATTAATTGAACGTGGCAAATTTTGTTTACTTGAAAAGCGAACAACTTTTTGCCTGCATTGTACATGCATTTTGAATATAATTGACAGGTATCGTGTTATATATAT
>JARJDW010008127.1:0-13595 GCA_030264715.1 Adinopsis sp. GC000173 | reverse complement strand
TTAATTCATATTTTTTTCTAATAATTAGCGAGTCTCAATAAATTACGAAAACTGGAATTAATCAGGAATGTTAATCATTTAATTTGTAATCTGAAATTGTTTTGTTATACAAAAATTATCTGCCCTATCCTATCAGAAAACGTATGAGGAAAAACCCTGATTTAATATAATCGCATAAATTCGGGCTATTTTATGTACATCCAGATAAACAACAACGGCGCACAAAAAAACCTTTATCCCATAACAAATTCATGCATATTGTGTTGCATTCACAACAAACTATCATTTTTACTCCTCATCTCTCCTGGCGCTCATAATTTTATTTTGTGTGTGCGGCGCGCAACAACTGCAAAAAACGAACAACAACCAATGCATGCACTATTAGGTAAACATTCACTCTCATACATACAACGAAGGAAAAAACCCTAAATACACACACATTTGCATTTTATATGCAATTATATAATTTGCTATATACCACAATGCATTCTACCAGGAAAATTGATATAAAAACCGGAGCGAAGCGGATCCACTGCGAACGAAACGAAACGAAAAGTTTTCCTCTTCTCTCGCTCGCGCGCTGTATAAAAATGTATATTTTTTGTATGCGCGCCGCCACACACAAAAAAAACTTCTTTCTCTAATAACTGCACCATTTAATTTATTTATTTCCCGCGTCTTCTTTTCTCCCTTCCATTTTTCTCTGTCTGTCTGTGATTTCGCATTCGTGTTGGGCGAACGCGCGAAGATTATATCTTAATCTACTTATGTAAAACTCAATTTATATGTTTCGAGTTTTGTCGTATTTTTCTGCCTCCTCCGCGACGAATAATAAAAATACGCCGTTGAATTTACATGTCAAATAGTTGGTAATTTGCAATTAAAATTTGATATAGCTGGTTATCTGTTTTGGGTGAAAAAGTTGCGCCAAGAAAACAATGTAATAAATTAATCGTATCCGAAGAAGATGATTATCAAAAAAACACAGAAATCGCTGAATTATTAGAAACTTATTATCTTTAATAGTGCAGCAAACTTTTTTAGTGTTGAACAGAGCCAGATTTGCAATTTTGTAGGCCTCAACTACATCAAATTTATCTAATCATAACTTAAAAATTGTTTCTTAGTTTCGGAAAATATATAGATATTATTTTAGTAAAGTTTGGAATTCGGTACTAATTTTTAGTGTTTTCTGGATATGTAAATATCTTTTAAACAATTTATCTTTGAGAAATTACTAAACATTTCCCTTTAATAAAAACACTAAACATTACATCTACATTATTCTTAATAAATTTTATAAAATTTAAGAAAATCGTAAGTATATATTATGAGGATTTCGAAAAAGGCTCTTTAAATCTTAAGATTTCCTAATTCCATTAGAGATTCGTTTAATTTCCTTTCATTTCTTTCATTTATTAGACGTGAACAAAATTAAACATACTTATCAAAAAAGCATTGCAAAATATAATTAAAAAAACGAGGGTAACACTTGGTATTATTGAACTATAGATAAAAATTATGATGTTAGGTCAATAATTAAATAATATTGATGTCATATTTCAAAAACAAAGTTTATAATTGACCTCGCAGCCTAATTGGCCCGATTTTCTATCGATACGAGTGAAATAATTTTAAATTTTCATAAAACGAATCGGTGGCACATCCGAAATTGCAACAAATTAGTTAATTTTATGCTAAATTATGTTCTAATTAAGCTGAATCATGCGAATTCCACGATGAATACGTAAAATATCAATCAATAGCGCTAAAAATTTGTAATGTAACCCCATCATGAAGCAAAAACCACATTAATTACCATTTTCGATGTGGCATTAACGATCCAATCATGATGTGTTCTTAAAAATGTGACGTATTAACGGAACGCTTTAATACGTATGGATTTTAAATGCAACCATAAATTTGATAATGATTGGGTTCTAATATTAGATTTACTTTATAAATATAAATAAAAACTGTCTCTCATGCAACATTTACTAAAAAATTTAAAAAATTATGCACTTGTTGGACGATTTTAAATTTAAATGTTTATTAACTTGTTTTGTTAATGTATTGTTTCGACAACAAATTGCTTTTGCATTCGTTTGTTGTTCATAAGTTAAGAGAAATAAATATGATTTTGTAATAACAATAAAATACATATTTACAGTTATGAATTCATTTACACAGTTTAAAATAAATAATAATAAAGGATGTAAATTCAATTTTCACAATATATTGTTTATTCAAATCTGTCGCATATTAAAAAATCCTGTGTTTGTAACAAAAATTCAAATCATGGGAGTACTAAAGTGATAAAATTGAAAAGATAAGAACTAAACATATTTTTTAGATAATAATTTACTATATTATTAATAGATATAATGTAAATTTAAAAACGCTGAAAAGTCATCAATATACTCCTATTGCAAGCGTATAAGATGGGCGCTTTAAAGAGAATAGTCTAACAAATATGGAATTATTTAAAAAAATATGGAGAATATGAGTGCATATAATATAATAGTGCCTGCACACACACACTCTCTCTCTCTCATGTATTATAGATAATTTTATGCATCATATGTTACTAAAATGTAAATGAAACACAGCTTGTTGAATAACATTTTATGCACATGTAGTAAATTTACAACGATAGATAATTATTATGTGATATTATTAATGTACATCACATGCCAATGTCAAAAGACTCAAAATTGCATTATACATTTTTCATCCTTAAATTACAACACGGCCGATAATTAAATTTTTGCCTATAAATATACACATTCGATGCGCGCACGCCCGACGCCCGACGCCCGACGACGACGCCAAAGCGCAACGACGTTTTCGTATCTTGTTTATGTGGATTTACATATGACAGGGCCTTTTTACTTAAGGGCTCACTTAAACTTTATCTAAACTTGCTAATACATACATTTTTTTGAGGGTCGGATCTTTTTTGTTTCGAAAACGAAACGATGGCTTTGCCCTGGTTGTTAGCAATAAAATTTACATGATTTTCCATTTTGTTCGGGCGAAATATGGGGTGATAACTATATTGTTATTGAAAAAGATGATAATCAATACATAAAATTCGTGATTTTCTTATGTTAAAATCAACAATCATTTATGGTAATTACATTTTTATGTAGAGACGATACATATTGAATGTTTTCTATGTTAAAGTAACGATCCCTGATCTGCTTCGAAATACATATTTACATTGCATTTCGCGGCTTAGGTATTTTAGTCGCTTTGTTCTTATTCAACATTTGTAAACATAATAAGATTTTATGTTGTAATTGTAATCTAGTTGCATGTTTTTTAAAATTGTATTATTCATATTAATTGTAAAGATAAGATTCCAAGAAATGATAGCTGGACAATTTAAAATATACATTATTAATAACATAAATAATAAACACAATTTATATATCTGTAAAGATAATAAGATTTTATAGTGTGTTCTTTAAAATCATGGCAACCTTTACTTAAAAATATCAATTTACTTTAAACAAATTAACTGTAAACTAACTCCAATAATATAAAATTCTAAGAAATAACAGAACCATTTTTAATATACATTATTAATAAAATAAATATATAAACGCACAATATATTTAATTAATTTTTGCAATATTTTTAATGCAATAATACCATACAGCGTTCTGCTTTAATTATTATTGTTGGTTTAAATATATATGTTATTATCCTGTCAGTTAAAATGTAAACTAAACTAAATAAATAAATAAATAAAATGTATACTAATAGTAATTGAAAATGCAATTTGCGCGTTGTCATTTCGAAAAAATTAACAACACAAACAAATAATATCTATGACAATGTCAAACAAAACTCTCCTAAAAGTAATCGTAAAAACAAAAAAAATATTCACTGACATTTTGAAATATTTAGATTAAACACATTTATATGAAAGCTGATTGTTTTATTTAACAATACCCATCATGGCAGTGCATCTATATGGCAAAATTATTTGCAGAACTATCTCTACAAAAATCATACGTTGCTCATCACTGGAGGTAACAAAGTCGCCAGAGTCAGTGAGTGTTGAGGCGGGAACCCCGCAAAAAGAAGATGAATCCAATTTTGAGCAGGAAGTCATCATCGAACCATCCCCACGTAATTATAATTTTATTTTATAAAATATAATCTTTATAATTCACTTGTATATGTCAAAAATCGTTACGCGGCAGACTACGTTTTGATTTTTTACAATTTTTATTTTAAATTTTAATAACTTTTAATATCAGAGAAGTAGATATATTTTTCTTTATTACTTTCTAACAAAACAAATTATTGTGATATTATATTTCTCTGAGTATAATAAAGCCAGAACCATGTGCAAGTACCTGTTATAAAAAAAGATGTCTTGTAGGAGGTGGAGAACATTATAAAAGTACATGTAAAACCAGTTTTCACAAAATTCTTTCGCTGACATTAGATTCTAAACAATATGTTTAAATATTTTTAAAAGCCTTATTAATTTATTATTGAATAGAGACTGTGTCTGAGACGTTTACATTCCTACATCAAATTTAAAGAGAATAATGGAAATTACGCTTGTGTGTTGATTGATAGAAACGCCAAGTCATTCAATCAATTGATAATTTGATATCCTCCCAAATATTGAATAAATATTTGCTGTTTTGAACGCAGAACATTGAATCCACCCCCTACAGCCGTAAACATTGAAACAAATCGTTCTAGAAATCAAAGACGTTTGACTAGTGGCATGTTGTTTTCGCTCCTTTTGTTTATATCAAAATTTAATTTGATTAACTATAATACACAACTTTGGCATTTATAAAAACTTTCAATATTAATCGTTTGCAAATTTTTAGTTAATATAAAATTAATATTAATATTAATATGTCCATTAATAGATTAATATTATTTATTAAAGAAACGAGTGGATCGAAACGTAAGGTTTATTTGTCAAATTCCAACTAAATATTTAAAATATAATTGTATTGTTAGTCTAGGAACCTTGTTGTTCGTGACGCTAAATTAAATATCTTTAAAACACGATAATCTTTAACCACTAGAATAGAATAGTCTGTATTTCTCTTCGTCCAAAAAATTTTTCACTCTTTGAAGAAGCTTTATTGTTAACAATTTGATATATATTGCAAAATGTCAGTGATAATTATAATAAATAAAAACATATCTAATAATTATTTAACTTGTCGAAAACGTTAATTTAATAAAATTCCGTAAATTTTACATAAAAATGTCGGATTATTTGCAATTTTTGACAATACAAGTGAATTTATAAGGTTATGAAATTGCAATTAAATTGAATGATTTGATATTTAACTATTGTAGGTGCTGACGATCTTCTTGAAACTAATAAAGATCATCTTCGCCAGCCAAGGGAGTTTGCTGCATCTACGACGTATAGAAGCATAACAATGCCATTGAAAAAATCCCGATTGGCAAGTCCGTTTCCCGAACCTGTTAAACTGATGCCATCGCATCAAGTTTCCGATCAAGAGAAAGCGCAACGTATGTTTTCCGAGGCGCGAATCCCTACGACGGTTGAACAACGTCGTACGAATACAAATTCTCGTTAATAAAAAAAAATATGTAAAACCAATTTCATTTATATACACGCATATTTTTTATGGATAATCATCGACATAATAATATTACAAAAATAATTAAAATTGATTATATATGCTGTTTATGGTGCAAATCGAAACAATAAACAATCTGTCAAAATGTAATGGATAAAATTCAAGTTAACCACAACCAAAAAACTTAGTTCCAAATTCAAAATTATTTAATTCTTTATTTAGATATTGTATGTCGATGCACGTTAATAATAAAATAATCAACTTTGTAATTGCGCAATCTTCGGTAATTTTCAAAATAAATTATGAGTATTCGCTATAAATATAATTGAAATGCAACAAATATTATTGTTTTATTTGATTTTCTTTATTCCATATAGTATAAATGATTTTGCTAAAGAATGGACGAATAAGAAAAGTTATTTCCCTCTCAACAACCTCGTATTTCTATATTTAGAGTGGATTAAAGCAAATTGAAGTTTTATGCCATTAACATGATAGTAATTTCATCAAGTCTATTAAATAAATGAACAATTTTACGTATTTTTCTGTTGTTCGTGTTGTAATATGAAGATAAATAGCCAACATTTTAGCACAATTTGACCGAAAATAAAATTAAACGAGCCGAGAAAACTCTACCAAGAATTGCGCACACTTAAAACAAAAACCAATAAAACTTTTTTTAGTAGTCGTCGTAGAATGTGTGGCATCAAAACAACGATAACTCTTAATTTCTTACTTTTCTGCTAAACACACTCACGTATACACCGAGGCAATTAATGTAAATAACCAGCGCGTTTTAGTTAGGGCAACAACGGATTGCATACGCGACGACAAAATTTTAACATTTTAATAAAAAAAGGAAATAAATAGAAGCAAAGTCGTAAAACTGCTAAAAAGTTAATTATACTGTTTTATGAATTAACTTTATTAGTTTGCATTGCAGAATCCATAAAAAGCAATAAACATGCCTAATGCAAATGCAGTTTAAAAACTAGTAAATTCTGCTATTGGATTATTTTCTATATAACAGCAGGAGAATTTCAAATATCTCACAATGGAACAATATTCAGTATGGGCTCATTTAGTTTTAACTAGCTCCCCAATCAAATTATAAAACAAATAGAATAATGGATAGAAAAATAATAAGCATGTTTCTTTGATCTAATTTTACAAAATACTATTAAATATTTTCAGCAATCGTAAGTAATTTTAAAAATAAATGGAGAAGAAGCTTATTGGGCTCACAACAGCACAAACATTTGCAGCAGCAATCTTGAGGAAATAAAATGCATAAAATGGAAACATTTTGTTTTAATCTAATTTACTTTAATCATGTGACCGATTATACAGTTGAATGATCGGGAGTTGACTGGCTTGTCGATTGCAACGAGTATACTACATGGTTATAGAGAGAGCGGTACATTTATTGACATTTCAAAGCAATTGTAAATGCAACTAGGCGTTTGATGCCAGAAAGATTGAGCTTGAATCATTTACACAATAAAATTTTAGACCTTCGTGAAGAAAATAATTGTTCTTAACGTATTGGGATTGTTTTTTCATCCAAAATGTATCCTCCAGCTTTTCAACCATCTATTGATACTAAAGAAAGTCAGCACTATCCGGAATCTCCAAAATATCGCCTTGTAAAGAAATGGTACTTAAATAAGACAAGTGCTTTAAATGTAGGTCAAGACTCAAGAAGAAATCTTAAAAATAGTATTCTAATGAGAATGGTATAAGTATGACAAGTAAAACTTGCGAATTCATATTATTACTTTACTATACTTAAATTTTATACTTATAGGCATATCTTCTGGCTATTTCAATTATTAATATCCACGTCGTATGAATTTTAGTAAGCTTTGCAACCATGCGTTGATACTAAAGGAAGTCAGCACTATCCGGAACCGCCTTCCACTCACTAAGACTTTCTCTTTGTGGTCTTAAACATTAAGCGATATCAGCCAAAATAATTTGTTGATCACATCAAGAAGTTGGTCTGAACTGCGGCAATCTTCAGTCGGTATAATGCGATAAATACGAATGGACGCTTCTGAATGCAGCAACAGGATGTATGTACCTTTGTTATTTTCTGCACATGTCTTTAAGTGCATTGTCAATTCTGTAAGTCTATTCTCCTGTAAGTAGGTTTTATTCTTTTTTTTATTCATGTACAGCGGCCAGCCGATGTCAATTCCACTGGACTGGTATAGGGGAACCTTTTGCCTAGTTTTGTTATATGAATATAATTTGAAGGTAGTATAAATATGAAGAAATCAAAGTAGGCTTTAACTGAATAAGACATGTTTTTGTAAGAAAACATACAACTAATTTGTGTATTTTTAAAATTACCCAACATGAAACACGAATAATGCAAATATGGCCATAAAAATTGCATTAACCATCATCATAACAAAGTCTGAAAGTAGCTTTTAACAATATTTTTAATCGAAATTAAGTTATGCGAAAACTAAAATTTAAGTGACGTGATACACACTACTAATTGTATTACTATAACATAAATAACATATTTTTTGCAATTCTCCAGCTACTAATTTTATTTTGCTGATATAAAGAGACCCCATTCTTTATATATTTTGCGCACAATATCTTTAATTTTATAACGTACAATGATTTTATGATAGGCATTTTAATATATGTTTCTAACTAGAATAATGAAAATACTCGGGGAAAGGTTTTAAAGCATTCCTGCAATTAGCTGCTGGACCCCAGCACTTGCACCATTCTGTAAGCCAGCGTTACATAAACTATGAGTTGCAAAAGTTAAACATTTCAATTAAAATAGATGCAAGTTGCATTCCCTTCATCATCGTTAATTGGCTTTATTACATTTTTTGCACAGAGCACAATTATAAAATCGCAATCCTCTACACGTTTTGCGCGGTAAATTACAGTAGTTTATAAAAAAATTAAGTGCATTCTAATAAGGCTCGTTATAGCACACGTGATAGTGTTTCAAATGCTGGATGAAAATAATAAAAGATACAGAGGAAGTAAAGTGCCAATTCGTTGTTAAGTTGCAGTTGGAACAAAATGATAATAACTTGAGCTAAAATAAAATGGTATCGATTGTTTTTACTAAAATGAAATCAAAAATTGTTCCATATAGCAGACTCTGCTTGATATTACTCGTAGATTATTACATTGTTCAATAGTAAAGGAAAAATCATATTCTGTAGTAGATAAACAAGTATTCGAGGAAGTAAAAGTTGTTCTAGTAATAGAAAATGTGTGCGTTGAAAACAGCGATAACTCTTAATTTGTTTGGTAGTAACATATAGAATGTAAGAAAACTAAGAGGAGCGATGATAATTAATGTATTTTACTCACCACTTCCCGGCACATAAATGTTGAGAAACAAACAATCCTCGCTCTGATTCACCAGCAACGGTATAAGCTTCTTTAAATAATGATAACGTCCTTTAGGCATATGCATTAGAGCGGCGGTTCTATTATTTATGTCTGGATAACGCTGCGGACAGACCGCACCAAATGTATCTGCTAAACGCGTTCCCGGCCAGGGGAGCGGCGGTTGCGGCGCTCGAAATCTTAGTGGACCTACCGGCGGCGCCGCATACGGAACGCCACGAAACACCTCCACCGGCTCCAAGTGACGGCTGTTCAGCTCCAAGATAATACCGCGAATCGCGCCCGTTTGTATTTCAACGATGCGTGAACTGTAACGTGGCCCTGCTGAGGTCGAAGCGATTAGAAGCAGGATTGTGATGATGAGGTCCTTGCTGAAGCATCTAGAAGGCATGGTCTGGTATAGGAAATTAATTGATTTCCGGGCATCACTAGCTGCTGCGTTAAGTCACTTTTAATTCGTAATATATTTTACACGGCGCGCACATTTGGATCTCTGAAACAATACAATGCAATATTAGTTCTACTATATAACAAAATAATTGAAATTTATTGATTTAATGTGCTTTGTTGGTTGTACGTGTACCTAATAGCGGCAATATAACCAGATTTGCCTTTTTTTAATATTTAAAATTGCAATTGTATTATTACTTATATATTCACTAGATATTACAATTTTATTTAAAAGATTTATTTCTTTAATCTATATAAGATATGTTTACATACAGTTAATAAACTGTTAATTACTGTTACATTTATTATTAGTAATAAAAACATGCTTGCACAATGCGAAAAATATTGTTCCTAACCTCAACAAAATATTTCTTTGGGAATCAAATACTACGCATGCGTAAGTTGCTGTATATTAAGTTGTCTATATAATTAAATGTTGCAACTGTTTTAAATTGCTCCACATTTATCCCACCGTCACTTATGTTATTTTATTGATGAATTTCACTAACATATTTACTGGTTTGGCAAAACTTATGATGTTAAAGTAATTCGATCCAGAATTGATTTCGTTTATATTGCCATAAGAAGCACTGTTATTTTTGTTGCAACAATACACCCGAAATTATAAGTATGTTTGTCAAAACCTTATTTCTTCTTGGGAACTCGTGGTGCACCAAGTGAACATAGCAAATATCATGGAATTTGTCAAAATATTGTTTCATCAATGGTACAAAGGGAACTGTTAAATTCATATGAGATATTAAGCAAAAGAAGCCATAATTAGTGTTATAGGTAATTATATAAAGAATTAAACTTTTTTGAGGTTATGTTTTATACAACACAACAGTAAGTATACATCGATTTACGACATAAATAATTTTAATAATAATATAATTACTGATTATAAATACTATGATTTCCAGATGAAACTCTCTTAAAAAGATGTTAGAATGAATTTGGTGGTTAAGCAATAATATCATCGTATATGTAAGTACTCATTATCAATATTGCACTTTTGTGCCAACAATAATGATAATTCCAATTTGATATTACAATAAAATCTACAATTTAATCTGTTTATTGCACCTGCAACCAAATTTGATTAGAAATAATTAATATTATACAACATACAATAATTCCAAAGCATTGCTGTTCGTGTTTCTCAACTACCTACAGCCTTTTGGCAATATTATTATTACCTTATTTTCATTCACATGTTGATAATTGAAATAACAACGTAAATAGTAATTAATTGTAGATATGTGTTTTCATTGCAACGAGTGGTAGTGAAAGGAATTAATTAAAAATAGGTAGCTTTTTTGTAATTTATATTTTAAGCGTTGAATATAAATAGGTAGGTAATATAATAATCGAAATTCCATCCAGCAGTGAAAAGTTGCATTTAAGTTCGTGCTATTTCTCCCGCACATAAAAGCGATTCAATGGAATGCAAAAAGAAAACTGGATTTTTTTGTTTGAAAAGTTACAATATCGCATATCTAACACACACTCATAGAGCAAATCTGTAACAATAAAAGAATATTACATTCGTAATTTTTTCCAAATAACTAGGGTGGAAAGCTTTTAACGGCAATTTACTTGCCGTCGAGTTTTTCTCCATAACAATTGAACAACAATATCGATTCTATATGTAAGCTACTATAGATGTCATATATACGGCAAAAAATATGTATTCATGTTATTCGGTATTCACCGGAAAGAAAGAAGGTGAAAAAAAATTGATCAAAAGTTGAAAAACATCTGTACGGTTCAAAACGCACACACCGTCGTCGGTACACGAATATTTACTCAAATTGAATTCAAATTTATTGAGAAAAAATTTATTTATAAGCAATCTGCATTTTCATCACGCATATTTAAAGAGAGAGAGAGCAGCGCAGCGCGCGCTGCAACTCGAAATTAGTCAGACAATTTCATTAATAGTTATAGCTGAAATTTAGCAAAACTACTTTATATTTAATAATAATCAACTCGACTTCACTGCTAATACATAATAATCAATCGCTGGAAGCAACAATAACTTACGACCAGATTTCAAACATAAATTACTTCTAGCTTGTTTTAATATTTATGAGTTTAATGGGGCAAAACATGTAAAGATTTTGTACTTCTTATAGCAAAGTTGCTTTAGAAAGAGTCACCAATGGTGTGAAATTAGTCAATAGCTTTTTTATTAATCAACATTTTATCAATTTGTTAAAACATATTCCTAAAACAACCTTTTTAATCTTCAATGGCCGCTTATAAAGTTTATTAAAAATTTCTAATTTATATTAATAACTCAAATTAGAGTAAGACAAACAAAATTCTTTTTAATTATTATGTTTATGCTATTATTTGGATACCAGTTTGTCATAGGAAAGACAAATTGAAAGTAATTATACTTTTATTAATAAAATGGTTTATAATTTCTTTAGTTATACATGTTTTTGATGCACTGGTCACGCCAAATTATTGAGAATTTTAATCAATTGTACAATGATTAGTTATAATCCATAAAAGATACATGGACAAAAACACAAATAGCGTGTAGTGAGAAATTTATATTATATTATCAAATAATATAATTGGTTTCATGAACAAGTGTTTAATTAAAATTCTACGCCACTAATACATGAAACCACAAATATTTTCAATTAAACCATTAACTAATTGTTAACAAATACTACGAATATATTGAATTATTTTCAAATAAAAACAAAAATATGTCTTCTTTGCATTTATACTAAGCTAACTTATCAAATTAAAAATTACATGTTGTAACTAAGTCGCAACATTTTATTACATCGAAAGTTGGTGCTTGTTTTGGAAGCTTATCGCAAGTTGAACAATTGTAATAATAAATTACATAAGCGTTCATATTAAAGTGATAAGAGTTATTATATTAAACAAACAGAAAGTTATTATCGTTAAGTAATAAACAATAAAGATGTTTAAATTTATCTACATGTTGGAAAATAATACAATACGTCGTACATTTTCCAACTAATCAGCGCAAAAAGTATATACAATAATAATAATCAAGTTTCGTAATTATTTATAATTGGAATGTGTTGTAGTCGTCAAACCAAATAAATTCATGGAAATTTTAATCAAAACAAATCATTAGAACGTTATTATTGTCATTTTCTTTATCAGCAAACTTTCAATAACAAGGTTCCATGGCAGCTTCCAGCGAACAAAAGCACTTCAATTAAAAGCGTAAACAAATTTACAGCTTACATAATTTTACACTCAAATCAATTCAATGAATAACAATCTTTAACTATAAAATTAACTGAATAAACTGTGTCAACCTTTCGAGAATAATCATCGAGTAAAATTAATGCGAGTATTAATACAAGCATTGTTTCATAACAGAATTATCTCATTATTTTTCAAAACAATATACATATTTAACAATCAAAGTTAAAAATATGTATTTTTTGGCATTTATCAAAATGAATATTCCGGTTTTTAGCTTTTATTTATTTATTATCATATTATTCTCCCTTTTTGTCTTTGAAACAAAAGTTTCAATAAACAACATGGCATTATTTAAATTAATATTTTTTTAAATAAAAATACCATCAAACAATTATCTTCTCATTAAAACAAACAAAATACAGAAAAATACCGAGTTACTTTACTTTACCCCATCGAAAAGTTATTTATATAACGAGTGGCGTAAGTGACAGTTTACGCCACAAAGTAGAGATTCTTACGAAAACTGCTGGCTGCCTTAGTCACTGACATGAGTAAAATGCAATGTTTTTTGCACGTTATTTATAAAATTACTTAAATTGGCAGATGTTTAAAATTAAGTAGGTATGCGCCTTGAGATGAATAAATGTGGTTTAGCGCGATTGGAGTTTATGTTTACTAATTATTTTATATCTAACACATTAGTGCAGCACTTATTGATATTGGACACATACCTGAATAAGTAGTCTATAAAAATATCAGAGAAAAAAAGAACGAATAATTTTATAATTGTAGTAAGTCAGTAATGTCATAATAACGTACATTTTACGTTACGTTCGGAAAAAACTTAATTACAATATTGAAATTCTATTTATAACTAGCTTAATGATATTGGAATTTATATTTTATTTTATTTTATTTTATTACTATTGATATTTTATCCGATTTGAA
>JARJDW010008126.1:0-25820 GCA_030264715.1 Adinopsis sp. GC000173 | reverse complement strand
TAGTAAGCTTTAGTTATGCAGTTTTATGAGTGACATTCTCGCGTAATTCAAGTTATTTAAATTGCGCTAATATTTTAAAGACATTACAAATTTAAATTCTTTGCATTATTCAAATGATTACAATAATAAAATACAATAATTTTCATATTTTAAAACGAATTAAATTATTGGTATTAAACAAACTCAACAATAATCTAACAAAACTGAGCTAAACTAATTTACAAAGTGCAATTAATCCTAGCAACAATTCAACTTTCTTAACACACAATCTGTAATTGCCTGGTTAGGATTTTTTGGGATAAAATTAATTTAGATTCAATGCGATTAGTTTATAGTTTATGTAATTTGGATTTCTATAATTGCCAACGATGTGTTTTCGTTAAACGCGCGCAATGTCAATCAGTATTAAGTCAAGCAATTTTATTTGCTCCATCAAATCGATTTTAATTAAATGCGCTGTCTGTAAGGCGCTCATGATTCATTGAAAATTATTCCAATTAATTTTTCGTATATTAGTATCTCCCTAAAAATGATATTCTGTAAAATATATATACAGGGTGGTCCATTTAACTTGAGACAGGCGAATAACTTTGAAACAGTGCATTTTAGAAGAAAATGTTTCGAATAAAAGCTGGCTAAAATGAAAGGGAAATTTAATGCACTGTTTCAAAGTTATTCGCCTGTCTCAACTTAAATGGACCACCATATATATAATATACATATGTAGTTTTAGTTTGTTATAAAATTAAAAGCATTTTGAAATAATTTAATTGTCATTCCTTTATGTGAAGCAAATATACTACTCCGTGTTTAAAGTAACCGATTATAATGTAAAAATCATAATAAATCAAAGGAAAATAGAACAAAGATTTGTTTTACTTGAAATAAAATGAGCTTTTCACAATAAAATAAATGTTTGTGATTGCTAAACCGAAATGCAAAATGTAACGTACTTACTTTGACTTACACGCAAAATACATTTTGCATTATAAAATATATTTTGCTTGAACATGTAGCACTTTTTCATTGAAAAAGCTATTAAAGACTAAGATAATACATATTTAACAATTTATTTTTAAATAAATACAAATATCATTGAATACTCAAACGGGATGTATTTATTTATCAAAAGTTTTATTCAAACTTAATTCTCAATTTATTAGTAGTACTATTTTATAATTATACATTTATGCCAAATGAAAAATTGGTAAAATACAATACCTCATATGCAATAAACCGAAATTTGCTGAAAAGCTTTTAATATTGCTTGATTTGCTTATAAAATGCGATGATAGATTTAAAATAGAAAATGTTAAGTAATTTCTTAGTTAGAAACAATGCATAAGTGGCTTCCGGCATGCAATTGTATGTTTTCCACAACTAAACATTATAGTATCGCTTACAATTTGTAATAACATTTGCTATTATACCTATGTAAGTACGCCCCACAGTTTAATGAAAAGGAATCAATTTATTTCATCCTTTAGAATTGTAGTCAGATGCATCTCAAAAACATATAAATCATACCATTTTTCTATAATTCAATTGGCATTCCATTTACAATAACATAATGAAATGTTATTCAATTTGTATTTGGTACATTTAAAATTGATTTTCTAAAATTATCTTATTGTTGTATATAAATGCAAATGTTAATACAGTAAATTTTCGCTAATTCTATTTTTCCAAGTAGTTGCAATTATCAAATATTGCAATTATCGAATAAATTTCTCTAAATGAATATATTATTTGAATGTGTTGTTTTTTGACAACATTTGACCGTAGTTGCATTAATCGAATTCATGTGAACTAAAATAAGTCGCAGTTATAGAGTTGCATTTAGCGAATTGTTGCATTAATCGAAGTTGCATTTATCGAATATTTACTGTAATAATTATGCAGATTAAATGTAAACCTGATTATGAAAAAATACACTTGAATCATCAGTTTAGAAAAATTGAAATTACTTTTCGAACAATCCGATAAAATTGCTGAGTATCATGTACATTGAAATACTCTGATTCTCTTAAATTCATTTTTTAATGCTTTTGTAAAGGATTTGACGCATTTTGTGGTTTAGGTTAGGGAAATACAAACCGAGTTCTGATTGTGATATGGTTATACGTAGTTTGTCTAGACGAGACATATGCTTAGCTTATGTAGGTTATGCTGTTAAGATCGATATCAAATAAAATTTTCTATTCTAAAAGCCGGTATTACCTATAAACGACAAATAACTACTTGTTTAGTAAATTTATTAGACTAATAAAATTAATCAATCTAAAGAATCTAGAATTTTACATGTAACTACTGAACTCATTAATATACATTATGTATACCTATTTGTAATTCGATATATGCGTATCGTGCGAACATCATCTACATGTTTAACATTAAGGTTAGATTGTTAAGATAGATACATATCTGTAACTTTCTTAATATATCTTAAAATAGAATTATATTCTTTAAATAGTACTTAAAATTGCTTAATTTACACAATGAATTATTTGTATTGTGCAAATTTGCATTTTTCATTGTTAATTACCAATTCTACTACGAGGTATTTTTTCATGAATTGTACGCTGAGAAAACCGGATGCGATATTCTATGCGTGCACAATTTTGCGTTGTATTGTTACTTTGCATGTGTATGGTAAAATGGTTTAGAAGACATTTCAAATTTTCATTTGTAACTTTTTTGTAATTCTTTGAGTAAAAATTCTCGGAATATCAAAATGCACAAAAACCGAAACACGAATTTTTTATAGGGGATAGTTGGGTAGAGATCAGAAAAACGCATCAGTACCTTGCAAACATTGTGCCTCAACAAATTAATTAGCAGCCCTTGCATATAATATATCGTGTTTTCTATTATAACTGAAATGCGCATAAAAATTGAAGCCAAATTATTCTTATACACAATAATTATTTTTGAATTTGATAATATATATACAAAGAGGCATTCTGCTGTGCATTGCTGAATATTTTAAGATATAATTTACACTAGATTGCACTTCATATCTTCTTGAAATAAGATTTGTCCAACGGGGTAATGACTTTTCTAGCTTAATTTGATATGAATTTGGAAAAGGCTACGATTGATGGTTTAGAAATGAATTATGTTTGGGATGGTCCATACAGAATGCAGTTTACAGGACATTTTTGATAATTACAGTTAATTACAATTAATTTTCTGATTTTTTAGTACTGAATTACAATAATTCTGAAATTTTTTCTACTCATTTAGATAGCATATTAGTTGCTGTTTCATGTAGATTAATTGCAATTAATTCGATAAGATCTCAGATGTCATATTCTTACTTTATACACATCGAACTTTTTTAATATTGTATTTATATAAAAATGTATAGAATTTTATAAACACTGCTTAAAATCATTTAACTTGGATAATTAAATTTTTAAATTTACATATTTTACTATCAATTTCGTATTGTTTTTTCTAGGATTGTGTAAACGACGTCCGGAACCATACTACGGTGTCCTCATCGGTAAACTGCAGAATTTCGCGCACGGCATCAGCGGTACGGTTTATGCGGTCGATGAAAGTACCATATTCATAAAGGGCTTCAGCTACGATGGTACTGGGCCGGACGCATTTTTTTGGGTTGGTAATTCGCCACGACCAAGTCCTGACGGCTACATCATACCGTATCCGGAGGATTTCGTCGGCAGGTAAATATACATAGTTCATTTTCATGCAACCCAACATTCATTTTGCAATTATGACATTAAAAAAACGGATTTTCTGAAAAAGGGCCCTCGAGCGAGTTGCGTGGGTTATTTAACTTTACTTTGCTGTTTGAATGAAGTCAATATCTTAAAAAATAAGATCAAAATCCGAAAAAGTCGAAATCTTTACATTGGGGTAGAAGGGGAGGGAAGAAATGGCAGGTACAGTCTTAAAGAAACAAGTTGAGAAAGTCTGAAACTTATCAGACAAGCCATATACATTATAAAGAATATGTATTCTTTACATATTTTTAACATTTTGCACCATTTATGAGTTATTACGTATAATATTTCATAGCATATAGGCAACCCATTTTTCATATTCAATAAAGTTTTATCAATAACTTTACTATTTGTTAATATTATATAACGGTATGTGGTTTTAACAATTGTGGCTTGTAGTATTTTATCAACGATTACACTCCATTGATTTATTTTAAATACAGGGTGTTATTGGTTTATATTTATATTATATTATTACAAATAATTTTATTTTTATTAAATGTCATATCGTTTTCAAGTTTATGAATGAAGCGGGAACAAAACAACAACAACGGCAAAATCACGGCACACGATCGAAGCAAAAGCAAATTTGTGATTATAAACGAGCTGTGAGTTGATTTTGCGCCACTCAATGCTCACTCAATTCCCTTACCCTCTATACCACTATTGACAGTTGAAATCCGCTTCGGTCTTTACTCGTCGTATAGCCGGGGACGGCGAAACGAGTGTGTGCGAAAAGAAAGGAGCGAGAAGAAATACGAAAAAAAACCGATATCATCACAAACGACGATCATGATCGTCATCCCGACAAATACGCTCAACGGGAGCAGCAGCAAAAAAACGGAGAGAGAGCGGGAAAAATATACCCAACTACCTAAAGGGCGATTTATATCATCCATTCGCCGAATGGAAAAGTTCGCTCTTCAATTTTTTTTCCTCCACTCTCCTATATATGCGTCGTCGGGCCGCTTTCTTTTCGTATATAAGATTGAGCCGTTTGTCGTAAACCACTCACACATTCAGCCCAAATACTGCGCGCGTATGAATAAAATATTATGTAAACCGGTGACGTTTACAATGAAATAATGGATTGACGTATATACAGGGTGATCGCCTTTAAGATAACATTGTGTAACGTCGCTAATATTATAATCGGGCATTTTAGCAAAATATTATTCAGACAACATAGATTTATTTTAATGCTCTTTATTGAAGGGTGTAACCTAAAATATACAGGGTGTTAACATGATTGAACATTCTACTAAATTTTGTACTACTGTGTCCAAAAAGTAATTAGCCCAGGTAAACAGTACATCAATTATATTTTTTTTAGCATTGTAATAAACATCTATGACAATTTTCACATCAAAATATTCATGAGTTTTTGTTTTACGGCTAATGTTATACGACGCTAAAAATGGATGCGACGATTAATTACAAAAAAGTTGCTGTAAATTTTGTTTGGGGAATGAAATTTTGGATGTAGATATGTTCGGAATCTTGCAAAAAATCTTCTCGGATCATGTTTTGTCAGAAAGCGATGCTTACAAGTGGTGTAATCAGTTAAAAGAAAGTCAAAAAGGCTTTGCAGACGAAGAACGCTTCGAACGAGCATCAACGCTTGTCGACGTAAAGAAAACCAAAGAAATTGTGCTTGGCTTTCTAAATATATCTGCTCGGGACTTGTTGGTATGTCGAAAGAGTGCCAAAAACATTTTGGAAGATATTTTGGGTTTAAAACCTGGAAATTATTAACTAATGCCAGAACGTTAACAATACAGTTCTCACAATGTACTCATTCTTAGTGACTTTATCACCAAAAATCCTGTGTACCTATATATCTGTATAACATTCGACGTAAAATAAAAACTCATAAATGTTTTGAATTAAAAATGTTACAGACGCTTATTACAATGCTTAAAAAGTCGGAAAACATTTTTAATGATGTGCGATTTGTCTGCGCTATTGAAATTAAAAATTGGTCTATTGGTATTTCTGTAGGGTAGAAAAAATGATAAATTTTGACACCCAACATGACTATATGCTAGCGCGCAATTTGTAAAAAAGTTATCATCGAAAATTGTGTGACGATTGTCGTTACGTTGGAAGAAAATAAGGAAACGATTTAATTAAATGGGCAGGAAACGGCGTCATCACATCATCACATTACATCATCCGAAAACTAGATTTATATGTAAATTTTGTGCGATTTTATCGAAAATCTAGTGAGAGCTTAGAACGCATTCATCTTGCCATCCGACGTTCGGTTCTCGGTTGCGTTCGGTTTTGATTAAATATATATTCGTACTACGTATGTGTGTGTATGTAGCGAACAGCCCTTTCGGCAAAAGCCACCCCTTCAAATACGCACTAAATACAATGACACAAAATCCACCCCATCTTTTAGTCGCGCTGCACGTTCGCTCTCACTCTGCCTCCCTTCCTCCCTCATATAATATACGATTTGCGTCTTCATTATCATTAGAAAACATCGTGATTGATATGAAAGGCTACGGATATGGCTATTAGCGCATTAGCGGCCCCCTCGCCCGCCCCGGACCCTTTTTCATGCTATTTGTGCTGCATAGATATCAGCGTATAATTATGCATATACGACGAGAGCGCAACTGGTTTTACATACAAGCGCACACGCGGTTATTGCCTCGACGAATGTAAATACTAGTGCATGTTTGTACGAAATTTCAATCGTTTTTCGCTTTGTTGCGGTCGTGGACTTACAAAACTAGCAAAGCAGCAACGCTTTGCCAGCAGTTTATTAACAGAATGTGATGATATTTTGTGCGTCGACGCAAAAATAAAGTTGCATTGCGGCGGCTAGGATTTGAAATGCTTTTTAACCTCATACACATTCAAAATCACACAATGCAAAAAGCGTACATATGTATTAAATTTTATACATAGTCCAGTACTTACAAAGTTGATTCGAATTTCTGACTAAAGCAACACCCTGTATATTATACACCTTTCAGAAGTACTAAAGCATCGCACATCATTAAAATTTTTTTCTTACTTTGTAAGCATTGTAAAACATGTCTGTAACTAATTTTAAGTCAAAACATCTATTAGTTTTTGTTTTATCTCTTCTATTGTCCCAAAACAGTTTCTCCACAGTACTATTTTAAGATTCTAGGATAGTCATAAGTGATACGGTACTAAATAAGACGAATTCGGTAGTTATGGATCGATATGCACAGGATTTTGGTGATAAAGTCACTAAGAATGAGTACATTGTGAGAAGTATATTGTCAACGTTATGGTATTAGTCAATAATGTCCAGGTTTTAGGCCCAAAATACCTTCCAAAATGATATTGACACTCTTTCGACATACCAACAAGCCCCGAACAAACATATTTAGAACGCTAAGGATAATTTCTTTGTTTTTTTTGACGTCAGTAAGGGTGGATGCTCGTTCGTAACGTTCTTCGTCTTTAAAGCCTTTTCGACTTTTATTAACTGATTCCGCCACTTGCAAGCATTGCTTTCTGACAAACATGGTCCTAGAAGATTTTGTTGCAAGATTCCGAACATTTCTACATTCAAAATTTCATTCCCCAAACAAAATTTTTTTGCTTTATATTCTAATAATCACCACATGCACTTTTAGTGTCGTATGACATTATCCGTAAAACAAAAACTAATTAATGTTTTGATGTGAAAATCGTTTCAGCTGTTTATTACAATTCTTACAAATATATTAAAATATAATATTAGATGTACGATTCACCTGGACTCATTAAATTAAAAATTGCATTTTTTGATCTCTTTGTCTCTTCTCTACTTGCCTTCGTCTCCAATTTTTCTTACTATTTATAATTTTAGGTGCGTTTCCGTCACCTTTTTTCAGTTTCTATGCCTTTTTTACAATTTTCGTTTTTTCTCGCGTTTTTCTTGATGCTTAAATTTGCCATTTCTCTCTGCACTCTTTTTCATGCAAGGGGTAAAACAAAATGCAAAGAAATATAAGTTTTATAAGGAAAATGTGAAAAACACAAAAAGGCTTGAAACTTCTCAGACAAATCTAAACATGAAAACAACAAACATATTTTTTGATGACAACCTTTTTTATTAATCACATCAATATAATCATAATAGGTGTCAAAGCTCACCATTTTTGCTGCTCGATGCAAATGTACTTACTTAACCAAATTTATAAAATGTTGGTGATAGCAAAAAATTTAAAATTATCAAAAATTGTGCATTTATGCAACCAAGCATGGACGACGCCAATTTCTAGCTTTATGCTTTATCCAGCAGCGCTCGGTCCAATCAAACATCAAATCATCTATTACATCATAGCGTATCGTTATGATGGATGGCAACGAGCATATGAGACAGAAATAAATGAATAACGCAATGCAATTTAATAAGTGAAGGGTCCGAGAGAGAATTCGTAGTCAGTGAGTTAGAACGATGATGATGGTTTGGTTGTTGGCTGGTGGTGGTGGTGGTGTAGTAGTAGTGGTGTAGTAGTAGCATCGTCGACTAACTGATGACATGGCAACTTGGCCTCGAGCGCAGAATGAGCGCAGCAGCCCCCCACACACACACATAGAAAACGAGGGTTTGCCGCGCTGCATGTTTGAAATAGCTGGTTGGGTTGGTGGGGTGTAGAACTGGGGGGTGGTATAGCGGCGGTGGTTTTTTTCGTCGGACTAAATTGTGATGAAGTCAGCTCAAAAACGTCTTTATTAACTGCACCCCGGAGCCGCCACTAGCCGGAACGCCGTTCGCAAATGAGGGGTGCGCGCATTATTAGATTTCTCTGCGTCGAGCGTGACATTGGTTGCCTATATGCTTTGTGCGTTTTTTTCTTCTTCTCATCTCGAGTGAAAACAATATGCCTGCTACTAAGAAGTCGTTGTCTATAGTATATAAGAACTTCCAACTGGATTACGTGTTTATCGTTTCTACATTCTTTGTGCTTATGTTTCTTAGCGCGCGTTCATTTATTTTTTTTAACTCTGTTTTGTTTTTGCAGTGAGCCGCCGGTGTTAAGGGCTTACCATGATGCCGACATAATCCTACGGCTTCCGATGACGAAACGGATCAAGGATATACGATGGCTTTCCGTATGGTGTCGACGATTTACGGTAAGCAACAAAAAAAACTTTTTTGCTAAGTTTGATTTGGGAATCAAACCCAAAGATGCCGTTTATTTTATCGAAAACTTAAAAAAATTGTTTAATTTATTATTATTTTTATTTTTATCAAAATATTTAAGGATTTTCATAAAGAATTGCTATAAAAACAAGAAGAACTCAGTTAAATTAAAAATTTCATTGAAAATATCAAAATTAATGAAAAACCGGAGTAAAAATCGAAAAAATTTCCATACAAAGAAAATTGCATACAACATTTTATGTTTAAGAAATAAATAAATAATTTGTATTATTTTTCGATAAGATTAAATTTATGCAAACACGCTGTATATAGTTCATATATGGTAGGCAACCAACTTAGCATATTGTTAATGTTGAATTGGTTTGTTTCAATATATGCGAAACATAGCACGTAATTTCTATCTGTTGATAGATTTTTCTCTAAAAAGTATTTTTTTCTTCGTTTTATCTTGAAATTTTTATCAAAATATTTAAGGATTTTCATTAAAATTGTTATAAAACCCGAGAATAACTCTGTTAAATAATAAATTTCAATGAAAATATCAAAAATTAATGAAAAATTGGAAGAAAATTGCACAAATTTCCATGAAAAGAAAAATGCATAAAACATTTTATGTTTAAAAAATAAATAATAAATAATTTGTATTTAAATTTATACAAACACACTGTAGGTATATAGTTCATATATTCTAGGCAACCAATTTAGCATATTGTTACTCTTTCGATTGGTTTGTTGCAATATGTGCGATACAAAACACGTAATTTCTATCTGTTGAGTTATGCAACCAAGTTTGCAGGCGCAAGCAATAAAAACGGCAATGTTATTGCAGTGTGTATATATATATGTGTGTATATATGTGTGTGTTGTGTGTGAATTTATGATTATTGTGTTTTTGTGTTTTCGTTTCGCGTTTCGTGTGTGACGGTGCAATGTTAAAGTGGTTGCCTGAATCCGTTCCGCCCGGCTACCTTCGTTGAATAGAGGGCGCCAACTCATTCGGAATACATTTCCTGGCTTGACGCTCACCACCCAAAAATGCTGCTTCAAGTCCGTTGCCATTATACAATCAACAAAAGTTTTGCGGCGCGCGTTCGCTCTGGCTGCTGATGTTTTTTTTCTTGCTTCCTTTTCTGACACTTACGCCATTCCGAACGCAAATCCGTATGGTTTTTCGCATGCGAACGTTAAATATTTAGCGGTGCGATGATGGCAAACAACGTTCCGTTTTTTATTCTTCCTCTCGCGCTAAAGATTTGTTTAACCTTGTAATTTATGTGTAATCTCGGCAAATAGATGAACTCATAATGTTTTTTAAACACATTTTATTGAAGTGTTAATATATTTGTGTAAATCAAATCTAGTAAAGTAAAATTTTGTTTTTCGGAAAAGCGCGTTTTAATTTGTTATTAAATTAGGTTGATTTTTTGGTCAGAACGACTTTTTTTCTTCTTGAAAATCGATTTTCTTGTTATGGCAACCCAGGAATTGTCGTATAATATATCTATTAAACGCTCATGTTCGATTCTTGGTGAAAGTGATATGTTTTTCTTAAAAAATCGATTATTACTTCTACTTTATCATACAGGGTGTTTGAAAGAATAAACAGTTTAATTAGAGTGACATTGTTTTTCTTGGAAATCGATTTTTTTGTTATGTGCTTTCTATATAAATCTACAAATTCATTCCTAATATACAATATTTTGTTCTTCGGGAAAACTCTTTTTTATTTGTTATTAAATTAAGTTGATTTTTTGGTCAGAAATGACTTTTTTGACAACCCAACCCAATTGCCGTACAATATACCTATCTATTAAACGCTCATGTTCGATTATTGGTGAAAGTGATATGTTTTTCTGGAAAAATGGCTTGTTACCTCTAAGTTATTATACAGGGTGTTTTAATAAATTGAAGAATAATAACTTAAATGACTTAGATATCTTTAACGTTATAGAAAACAGGTCAATTAGAGCGACATTGGTTTTCTTGAAAATCCTATTTTTAAGTCCAATTTTCAATTTAATTAGCCCAGGTAAACCGTATATCAATTATATTTTTCTATAACTTGTAAGCATTATAATAAACATCTGTAACAATTTTCACATCAAAACATTCATTACTGTTTGTTTTACGTCTAATGTTATACGACGCTAAAAGTGCATGCGGCGATTATTACAATATTGAGCAAAAAAGTTGCATTAGATTTTGTTTGGGAAATTTTGGTTGTAGAAATGTTCGGAATCTTGTGAAAAATCTTCTGGGACCATGTTTTGTCAGAAAGCGATGCTTACAAGTGGTGGAATCAGTTAAAAGAATGTCGAAAAGGCTTTGAAGACGAAGAACGTTTCGAACGAGCATCAACCCTTGCCGACGTCAAGAAAACCAAAGAAATTGTGCTTGGCTTTCTAAATATGTCTGTTTGGGACATGTTGAAAGAGTGCCAATATTATTTTGAAAGATGTTTTGGGTCTAAAACCTGCAAATTATTGACTAATGCCATAAGGTTGAAAATGCACCTTTCACAATGTATTCATTCTTAGTGACTTTATTACCAAAAATCCTATACATATCACTTATGACTATCCTAGAGTCTTGAAAGACCACTGGAAAAACTGTTTTGGGACTATAGAAGGGATTAAGCATAATCGCTACATGCACTTTTAGCATTGGATTGGAAAAAGATATTTAATACTATGCAATCGAAACAATTTTAACATTCTATATACAGTGTGTTTGTATAAATTTATTAATAACAAAATCTATAGCAACTTGAAAATAATTGTGTAATAATAAATATAGTAAATTTTAGTTTTCAATTCTTCTTTTGATTTATTAAGTTTTATAACATTTTGGTGTAACATTGTATATGCTTATCATAGACGAATTTACTATTTATTTATCGATTTGCGTTGATCAATTCAATTTCCCGCCGCCGCACGTTGTTGCGAGCGGCGTCAATCGAATCAAGGCTGTGTGATTGATTCAATTTGCTTCGTTTTGATTTTTTGTGTATGTGTATATGTATGTTTCGCTTGGCGCGCGTGTGAGATACAAAATCCATCATCAATTTACAACGAAAATCTACCGACAGCGCTCCGCACATCGCAACAAATAACAATATTCAAATGTGATGTACAATATATGCAACTTTACATACATTTATTTTATCGTCGCCCAGCAACCACACATACACACTCTATTGATTCCGTTTTAATCTTTTATTGAAAAAAAGTGTCTAGTTTTTAACTTCGGTTTGTTCGTTTGTCTATCTAAGGTGCAATTGTGATAGGAAGTGTTAATGCGCGGGAGTTATGCAACTAAATACTTTGTTTGCGTCGATTATATTGAAATTGTGTGGATTTTTTGCGCTTGTCGATGATGTGGTGGAGTTGTAATAATGCGTAGTAGAAAGCGTTTGGCATGGTCCAGCTGGTGTTCGCGGTGTGGTGTGCGAGGACGGCGCGCCGCCACCGTCCTCCGCTGGTGGTGGTTGCTTTGGCGGCGGCGTCGTTCCGTCGCGCAGGTCGATAAAATGTTACCGATTCGGGGCAGTCATTCCCAGGGATGCTAAGCACCACCTACCATTCGCGCGCGATTCTGGATTCGGGTACAGCCCACCCCCATCGTCGTCGTGACACGCGCGCGCGTTTAGTAAAAAGCGCGTCGCCCGATTTTTATAATAAAAATTATGTTTTTCGGGGCGACGGCGGAGGCCAGCAAAAAATCAATTGTTTTAAATACGTCGCAATTTAATTATTTTGGGAACAATGAGGCAAAAGTTTCTAGTGTGGAATTAAGCGGCGGTTAGTTTGCCACTATATGCATCACAATAGGTCATCTGTCGCTGGCGAAATTAACAAGCTAAGGTTCAATCAAACCCCCAAGCGCGGCGTAATACCTTTTACCACATTTTTTCGGCGCTATCAATGACAATAATGGTAAAATTATATTAAAAGTCACAAACAGATACAGTATTTATAAAAATATTATTAATATCACTTTCAGCTGACGTTATTTTATCAAATAAATTGTGCATTTTATTCAAATTACATTGAACTATAAATATACAGACCCGTTTGAGAATATTTTGTGACTTTTTGAAATTTTCCACTTATTTTTGGTAGCAAACTTCTTTTTGAACTATTTTGAATAAAGTTTTCATTGTTTATTTGGATTTTCTATTAAAACATTTTACGACTTTTTAAATTATTTGAAATGCAAGAGTAAAGAGTAGACAGACTTGTAAAATAGAGTTAGCACTAAAAAATAGGTAGGGATATCAGCCAAGAATAAATATATTTTTCAAAATCGAACAATTATCTGTCTTTTATCATTTTTTACTGTTTTTCATTGTTTATTCACAATTTTTATCATTTTCACTGCTTTTCACTGTTTATTCACAATTTTTCACTACTTTTTCATCATTTTTCACTGTTTTTTACTGTTTTTTCGTCGTTTTTTACGGTTTTTCATTGTTTATTCACAATTCTTCATTATTTTTCACTTATTTTTCTTCATTTTCACTGTTTTTACTATTTTTCATACAATCATGTTCATGAGTATCGTCACATTTAACTGAGTGCTAATATTCTAATACACCGTGTGTTCAGTAAGTTCGACAACACCCTTTTATTTTGAAAACGATAGTTTAATTAAAAATTCTAAACACGTAAGTCGATATTATGTTATAAAACGCTTCTTATGGTAATATTTAGTTGGTCCTTCGAAGTATCTTTCATGGTCTATTGATGACTAACCTTAGTTTTTTAATGGAACCACCCACTTGTTAATTAAAATTCTGAAAGATCAGAACTTTTTACGTCTAATATGCGATTTTTCAGAATTTCAATTAAAAAATGGGGAGTTCCATTTAAAAAATGAAGTTTCCCATTGGTAGACCATGATGGGCATTTCCAAAGACAAAGTGAATATCACTATCGAATGCGCTTTTAAAAATAAAATCGACGTACGTGTTTAGATTTTTTAATTAAAGCATGGTTTTGAAAATAAAAGCGTGTTGCCGAACTTATGATTAGTGCACACACGATATGCAAACTTATTATCAATATTTTGATAGCCTGATTAACACTTTTTATGTACACTATGAGATGCACACGAGTGTACTTATGTAAAAGTATACGTTTACAAAGCACCTATCTAACGAATCTTATAATTAAGTTCATCTCTGAAAACAAAATTAAATAATAATATTTCTAATAAAACATTGTATTTTACTTCTGTGCATATTTAGGCGTAACTTATTACAAATAAGCAGTGGCGTAACGAATCGTAAATGATTTGCAATCATGGTAAACAGGGGTCGGCAACGTGCGGCCCTCTCCCTGTTTTTATGTGGCCCGCCAAAAGAGAATTACATTATCTTAATATTGTTTGGTTTCTAAAAAGTCAAAATAACCAACAGTGTATCAGTAAGAATAGGTAAAATAACTCTTTAAAGTTGCTTGAAAATATTTTTTGTTTATCAATTTAAAGATTTATTTGTAACAAGAACGCGACACTGAGAAAACTTTTAAATTTAATGTTTAAAATGCGACTAGTTTTAAATGTCTCTAGTAGATTGAGTTTGCCTCCCTTAGGCTCAATATGTAGAATTGCTGGAATGAAGGTAGAGGTGTACTGTTGTTCGTTCAGATGATTTGTGAAATTCAATGTTGTTTTCTTGTTCCTTAATTCGTGTGTGAAAATTTCTTCCTGTTTGGTCAATATATACTGGGCCACAATCATAACACTTAAGTTTGTATACAACGTATACTAAAAAATTGGACTAAAATCATAAAACATAAAATGATACGCTTCTGCTTATATTCAACTATGCCTCATTATAATCATTATATGAAACATTGCCATATAGCGAAACATATGCGATTTGTAATTAACATTAATTTGTAGTTATATCTATAAAACAAAGTACATTGTGTAAAACCATAAAAATTGCATATGAAAATTTAATCGATAATTGAAATTGCATTGTTGTTACGCCTATGCTTATTAATTTGTATCGAATTAATAAACCGGCGTGTGGGCGTATCAAAGCATATGTATGTAATCCACAATCAATTTTAAATTGTGCATACAGTATACTACATTATATCTATTAAATTTAAATTAGTAAGATACAATAAAATGTAGAAAATGGTGTATAATTTAATAAATTAATTAATATAATGCAATATTCCACCTATACCTAATTAGATAGGAGATTATAAACAAACATAAGCGTAACAAATTGAATTCCAATTACACAAAATTTGAATATATATTGCTTTATAATATTTATAGTATTATACAATATATAATTCTTCTACTAATTTTAATTTATTATAAACAAGAAAAATAATAAATTATATAAAAATATCATTAAATATGTTACAAAACTATTGTGTTACACACATGGTATTGCTGTGACGTCAGTGCACTAACAACCACGACCGTAACAAAAAACTTTTAATTGGGCATCTATTTTTGTCTAAAATCATATTAAAAAAATTGATTAAAAGAGAATTTTTGCTTAAGTTATTCAAAAAAGTAATAAAAAATTGCATAGATTATTTTACTTTTAAATTGATAATATTCCAGCGATTCTCAACATCATTTTGGAATCCTTGTAAATATACGAGGTTTGTTCGAATTCTATTGCGACATTTGTGTTTTTTTTTAAATTATTTATTTAATCTTCAATATCTATTTTATTTCCTTCAAAGTAATTCCTATCAGATATTATGCACCTGCGCCAACGTTTTCTCCAATCCTCGAAGCACTTCAAAAAATCATTTTTTGTAATCTTGTTCAGCTGCTCCTTCGATGCCCAGTTTATCTCCCCAATCGTGGCGTAGCGTCGTCCTTTCATGGACATATTCAGTTTTGGACCCGTTTCATCCTCAAATCATTGGTAAAATTGAATGGCACGACCCAATCGATATGTTGAGGTCTTCAGCAACTTCTCTTAAGGTGATTCGACAATTGACCAACACTATTTTCTTCACTTCACCAATGTTTTCGTCTGTTGTTGACGTGCTCGGGCGTCCGACAAGCGCTTCGTCGTTCAGATCTTCTCGGCCCTCTGAGACATTTTATACCACCCATAAACTTTGATCCAAGGTAGCTTCACCATGTGCCACAGTCCACATTCGGAATGCGTCCGTGCACTCAATTACGTTTTTTACACAAAATTTTATGCAAAAAATCAAAGACGATCCAAAACACGTGTGAACAAAACCGCTGCTAAAAATTAACTGATCATTCAAAATGACCGAAATTATCAGCTTAAGTAAGATACATAAGAACCCACATAACACCACAAAAAAAATCGCATATACGTAACCCATGGAAATTCAAATGTCGCAATAGTGTTTGAACAAACCTTGTACACTACACATTTTTGGAGGCCATATTACCTTTGGCAACTCTTATTCCAACGCTTCTTTAAGGACTGGATAAAATGAATGAATTAAATTAATTTGCGCTTTTTTTTCTAGGTTGATTTTGGTGAAGTCTTCATTCCGCCGAACCTCGAAGTGCCGAAACCCCGCGTTCTCCCCGAATTCAAACGCCTGGCGCATGGCCTCCGCTCGGACAACATCAGCATCCTCGACGCGAAAACGTTCTACATACCGAATCTGCACTACGACGGCGCCGGACCGGATGCGTACTTTTGGGTGGGCAACGGCAGCGAACCGTCGCCGTTTGGCATCAAGGTGCCGAACGAGATGGGCTCGTTGAATCCGTTACGCGGGTATCAGGGAGAGGATATTGAGATTCAACTGCCGGGTAGTCTTACAGTATATGATATCGATTGGCTGGCGGTGTGGTGCGTCCAATATCGACACAATTTCGGGCATGTGCTGATACCGAAGGATCTGGACGTGCCGCCCGCTCTTGGACAAACCAAAATTTCGGTAAGTGAAAAGTAAAGATTAAATATTATTTACTATCACAACTTTTCTTGACTTACTTCCTGTTTTTTGCTGTCCCACGCCTGGACATTGATTCTAGAATTTAGAGATTCTGAAGAACCTTTAGTATTTCTCCCATCAATTTTTCTTCCTAAGACCACCTTTTTGACTGCTCCCCTCCTAGTTATATTGCATGTCTTGTGACCTACTGAGTAATCTTTGCTATTTTTTATCCTACACTCTCATAATCCTATCACCCTTTTCCTAGCTCCTTGTTTTATTGTTTTATTTTTATTGGTTTATTGTGTTTTATATTTTGAGCCATTTCTAAGACTCTTCACTATTTTATTACCTTTATTGCTTTATACTTTCCCGTTCTGAATTTTTTTACATAGTTTCGCATTTTGACCCTACTTTTTTTATCCACCCACCACATGGTCTGCGATTTAAAATGACTGAATTTTCCTAACATAAAATTTTCTTGGTATTTGAATTAGATGATTGCTATCTGATTTAGACAAGTGTTCTTCAAACTTTGTTGACCTGCGGAACCCTTCATTAGAGCTACATATTTAGTTCTAGGAACCCTATCTCACTTAGGCCCCTTAGGATGCTACATGGAACCTTAGAGTTTCTCGAAACATAGTTTGAAGCACACTGATTTAGGCTATGTTCTTGTCAAACATGCAAAACAGAAAATTCATTTCATTTCTAGGCATTTTTACAACATTCCTACTCCCAAATTTAAACCAATGTGAGATTATGTCTGATTAATATTTCACATTTCTCTTTATGTTTAAAGCCGCCATGGTGGTACAATCCAGTAAGTACTAGCTATTCGGATCTCCGTTTCTAATTTCTAAAAACCCGCCACCAAAACATGCTACATTCTGTTTACTTGTTTTCTCTATCTCTATTTTTCTGTTTGTATGAAAAGACGAGCTCGACGTCGACGTCACAAGCGCCGACGAACTGTCGCGAATTCTTGGACAAGCGCCTGCAGGTGCGCTGGCAGATGAAGAACGATCACATCGAGATCAAGCTGAGCGGGAAGATACGCGAGGATCAGTGGATGGCGTTCGGGCTGAGCGGCGCACAAAACAAACCCCAAATGGTAAGTTACCACAGGCGTAGCTAATCATTTAGGAATTTCAAAATTTAGAATTTAGAATTTGGAAAAATGTTTTTTTTTCTGCCTTTTGGAACTGCCGGGTGGGGAGTAAAGTACAAAAGTTTCCAGCAGTTCCAAAGTTTATATCAAAGTAGTCATTGGGGGAGGTTGTCCTTTAAGCAACGAAAAATGATTTTTGTTCAGATTTACAATTTTTGGCTAAAAATGGAATTGAATTGAAATTTTGACTACACCTATGATAATTAATGAATCTGAAAAATTAAAAGTGTAGTCAAAAACTTTCCCAACTTTTTTCTTATATCTGAATCACTTTTTGTAGGAGGGCGGCGATGTAACAGTCGCCTTCTACGACACAACAACCGGCACGTTCAACGCCATCGACTACTACATGTCGCACAAGGCACAGTGCGATGGCAAGACTGGCGTCTGTCCGGACGAGCGCATCGGCGGCCGCAACGACGTCCAACTGATCTCGGGCGATCGGCGCAATGGCGTTACGACCATCACCTACCAACGACCGTTGCAGACGAACGAGGCGATCAACGATCGTGCGATTCCAACCGATTCTGATGTCAGTGTAATCGCTGCTTTTGGGCCTTTGAACGCACGCAAAGAGGCGAATTCGCATTCGATGACCGGCAAGACGATGGAGGATTTTAAGATCAATTTCGGGGATGTGAATGATGCGCAATGTACGGCGTCGTTGGATACGTTGGTGGATGAGAATGGGCCGAAACCGTGGCCGCCAATTAAGATTCAAGGTGTGTAGGGTTTTTGGGCTCTAAAAGTTATTTAATTTTGCCAGGGATGCACAAACTCAAAATACAAACTAATTTCCGAAAAAAGAAAAATTTAGTGCGCCATTTATATGCCTTTGGGTGATTGTAAATTGTTTTAGAATCTCATGATTTATCCCATGTTAGATTACTTAAACCAATAATGACGAACATCTAAGGCGCGTTCCACTAGGAGGGCGTAAAGCCTACAAGTTTTCAAATTTTAAATTTTGCTTCGACTTTCGATTATATTTGGGGCATTTCTAATATACAAAAATTAAAGGGCGCATCAAACTCCTACTAGATTTCAAATTTTGAATTTTACTTTGATTTTTGATGATATTTGAAGCATTTCTAATTTACAAAAGTTAAAGCGCGCATCAAGATCCTATTAGATTTTAAATTTTGAATTTTGCTTCGATTTTTGATGATATTTGGGGCATTTCTAATATACAAAAATTAAAGAGCGCATCAAAAAAGGGTCGTAGATGAAAAAAAATGTAAACAACTTAATATACCGGATGTTTCTTTAATTTACAGTCATATTACTAAATTCATATTTAATTTTTAGGTGAAACGACGTTTTCGGCACGAATCGGTCCAACGGGAGGTAAACGTGGCTACACACCGATCACCGGTCAACCATCATGGGGCATTGCATGGTACATCAACAATCAACTGATACCCGAAATCAGCGTCGAACGTGGACAAACCTATACATTCATCGTGGAGGGCGGCGATGATGCAACGAATCCGGCGCGCTACCATCCGTTCTACATTACGGACTCGCGCGAAGGCGGCTACGGCCAGAAGAATAGCTACCAGCAACGGCAGCAAAAGGTCTATGCTGGTGTGGGTTTCGATCAGGATGGTGCGGCGTATCCGATTGCCGCAGGTCGCTATTGCGAATGGACGCATAAGAGTATCGATAAATCGGCGGAAAGCGAGACGTTTGCGACGTTCTTTGATACGTTGCGGCTGGAATGTGATGCTGGTGAGCCGGCTTATTTGAACTGGACGGTGCCGATGGACGCACCTGAGTGGCTATTCTATCAAGTAAGTGTGGAATTGAACCGTCTCAAATTACAATAGATGTAAGATACTAAAGTATTGGTTTACTGTCAGGGAAATATTGCTAGGGACGACATTGTTTACTATTGTCACTTCATAAGGCTCTTTACACACAGTAAAACTACGTCTGATACAGACTAATTTACTACTAGGCAACCAAGGCAGTTTGCTCAGGGCCCATGAAGGTTTAAATTAGGTCTTAGTCTGATAGACGTTGCATTTATTTCAGTAAGAGTAGGTTACAGGTATCTCAACCAAAATTCGTTAAATTCCTACAATATAAAGAAATATTTTTCTCAAAGAGGTTAGGATTAATATAATGTTTCTCAGCTTGGAAATTAAGTTAGAAAAGGATGGGGTAAGGTTAAAAAGTGTTGAAAATCATTCTTTTGGCGTAACATTCGTATTTAGACTCTTCATATTCATTGTGTCAAACAAGTTTTAGCCTAGGGCCGTTATTCATTTTAGGACGCTTAAAATATTATGTATATTTTCTTCAATTACTTATGCTCATTAGTCGAATTTGTTTGGAGCGTCAAATATTTTTCATCCAATGGGTGTTTGATCTTGTTTAAATAGTCCTGTAACACAAGAACATCTTGTAGATCATTGAATGAGTATGTAAAATAATTTAATGATTTTATGAATATACAATATAAAAATGATCAAATATTTAGTTGGCTAATATTTATTTATTAATAACACTTTATTGTGAGAGACTCTGATTTCTATTGTTACGACATTAGGAAGCAAGCATGTAGGTGCATCATTAATATTTTAAACAGAAATATGTAATTTGCAAATATTGCAATAATTTCATATAAAAAAAATGTTTCACATCATTAAATGAGAAAAAATAAATCATAGATTTTATGAAAAAATGATTAATACTTGGTTAATATTTATTTGTTTACTTTCTTCGAGTTATTGCTAGAGCCTCTGGTTTATATTGCGACAAGACATATTCAAAGGATATATAAGTATAATTTGGAGATATTAAAATAATTTTATATATGATTAAATTAATAAAATACGTTCTAAATCATTAAATGAATTAATAATGAATGAATGATTCCGTGATGGAAATTATCAAAATGTTTTTATTATTTTATAAACAATGCTGACTTTGTTATTAAAATAATGAGCTAGGATATAACTGTAAATTATGAGTATCACTTACACAAATTTGTTGCAATCAATTTTATATACCTACATGACTGTCAAAATTAATTCAAATTTAATGAAAAAAGAAAACGTAAATTCTTTTTTAATTTTCACGATTTTTGTTCTCTAAATATGATTTTTGATGGGGTAATTATAAAAGGATGAAGAATCAATGTTTCAATAAAACATTTTTTCTTAAAAAACCATACTATTTATCATTCTGAACGTATTACCGATATCCTGGACATGCATAGTTATTATTAATTAAATTTAATTTAAGACATATAAACATAGTCTGAACAAACATCAACATATTCATTTACATGGAATTCGAGCATGAGTTTAGAGTCAAAACAATATTTGTTGCTATTTTGTATTTGTTAATATTAAATTTCATTTAAAAACTATGAATCTCTAAAATATAATACGTTCAGAATCGATCATCGATTGTGCATTGTGTTTAATCCTTCTTCACAGTTTTTTGTGTTTGGTTTATATCTTGTTAATTATATTCACGACGAATTATTTTATCAACTCATGATGGTGAAAACTGAAAACGTTTTTGGATAAAATATATTAACAAAATTACAGTACAGTACAGTAAATTCAATAAGAAAATATCACATTCAAGCATTGGCTTTTCTGTCTTCAATAATGCCGTGGTTTTTCATCTGCAAGTTACCTTATGTACATGTATATATATTTTACGTAATTACTTTATGTTGTTATTGTTGTAATTCATATATAAAATCTATGCGAACTATGTCACATTTACAATAATTACGAACCGACATACACGTACAATAGATTAAATGTTTGTCAACTCTAGATAAAAAATGCATAATGACGTGATTTCCACATTGGAACGTTTGTATTATTAAGTCAGTTAATAGTTTGTGTGTATAATATGATGAAATTTAAAATTATGAGATCGAAATCATCAGAATGTGAAACTTTTAACGATGATTCACGTTTATTATTAAAGAATTAATATAAATTGTTAGAAACCGCATTGGTGGTCAGCAGCATATGCGAGTTTGCCAACATCAAACAACAAAATACGCATCACTTGACTATTAAATTACAATAGTATTAGAAATGTGTGTACAATATGATACAATCGATGTAAATTTTATAAAAAATCATAAAATCAACAATGTAGAAATGTAAATTTTTTAACATGGTTCAAATAATATGAGACAGCCCTGTTTATTGTGTATGGTATGAATCAAGAATTGCAGACAGCGCTGCAGATGCATTTGCGCAAATCTAAAATGTTTGACAGCTATGACGTCACAGGGAGACCTTAAGGCACATCTATTTGCCAATTGGGTTGCAGCAAAACACGAAATCATCCGAAGTAGAGCTCGACCAAGCCTCGGTTTCAATTGACTATAAGTCTAAATACATGTATGATAGAGTCTCTCTGTGACGTCAATTTTTTTAACATTAAATAGGCCATCCGCTATTGCATCTAACATACAATTCTCGGGTCTGAATAGGCTTCTCTCTATAGATTTTATTTCAAATTTTTCCACGTGTATGTAACTTTTTTTCCTCACATTTTTTGGTGTTTTATTTGTTAATCTTTGCACTATATTTTTCTCCCCATATTGTTTGTGTGCTTTGCTCATTTTTTGTTATTTTCGCTGACCAAAAAAGAGCGGTAAATGTGACATATCGCGGAGGTTTTGAAACTTGACAGACAATTCCCGTATTTACGAACAAATCAGTTAGTTAAACTTATAAACAAGGATTAGCGTAACATACGCAGAAATATACCATTTAAGGCTGGGGTAAATTATATTGTGTGTTTAATAATATCGTTCATAAATTTAAATTAATTTGAAATAGGGAATGCCAAGGGAATCAACAAAATATCTTTAAAACTGTGGGTGTTGTGTAATGCGCAACATTCTGTCAACTTTACCCCAATTTTAATAAATATTGTATTATATTGAAACATAGTTTGTGCATAATATATAATAAATAATGGCCATCAGTATGTAACGCCTCTGTCCGTTTATTACATTACATCATGGTCTAAATCTGTATATATATACTACAGCTCCAGTCATTCAAATCGTATAAAAATTAATTAATTTTATAGGTAAATTATATTGTGATTGCTAATTGTTTACAAATTTAAATTAATTTAAAATAGCAGATATACGTTTTGATCATTTTCATAGGGGAAAACCATTTGAATCAACAAAATATTTTTAAAAGTGTGGGAGTTGTGTAAGACGCAACATTATATCAACTTTACCTCAACTTAATAAATATTACATTGATACATATTTGGTGCATAATACATAATTGACCATCACTATGTAACGCCTCTGTCCGTTTATTACATTACATCATGGTCTAAATCAGCATAGATATACAACAGCTCAAGTCATTTAAATTTAATTAATTTTATAGTTGAAATGATTTACGAGCATTTGCTAAAATCGATGCATAAATAAAAGTTAATTTCATCGTTCACAAATGTATAGGTAATAAGCAATTAAAATTTTCAAAAATTAAATAAAAATTAATATTTATATTGATAATAATGGGTACGCAAAGTTATTGGTTGTTTATCAGACATGCCACACTTTCTAACTTATAATTACAATAGGTAAAGTAGATAAAAATGCGTACAATAATCTCGTTGTTGGCATTTATTTATTCAACAGCAATTACAAGTTTAATTATTATTCTAACTAAACTAACAAAAATGATCATTTCCGTTTGATATATGTTTATTTAGGGGAAGAATTGTGCCAGACTAAACTAGAGCTAATTTTTCACACTAAAAATATTCATTACAATTGATTTTTGTATATAGTTTCAAAGGTTTTACACAAATATAAAATAAAAATGATAATTTCCGTATGATATATGTATGTTTCTTTGTGGGAAAAATGTTGCCAAACTAAAATGTCCCTAATTTTTCACACTAAAAATTTACGTTATTATTGATTTTGTATAGGTTCAAAGTATCAACTAATCAAAAAAAAATGTAATTCATAAATACTCTATTATTGACCACCTCTTATTCTTGCAGCGCAGGAAACAATTATCTTCATTTAAAATTGTAACAAATTATAATGTTTATATATTAAAATTCACAGTGATAATAGCGCAGCGGCGCCGCTGGTTGTTGTTGTTTATCAGCCATGCTACACTTTCTAAACAACCATGGGCGCCGTTTCACCGTTTTCACATCAAATAATGATAACCGCATTAAGTTGATATTAAATAATTGAAAAATAGTAAATAAAAAAAACATAGGTATAGTTAACAAAACATTAATATTTAAGCAATATCGATGTTTCGACCTCTCGGTCATCTTCAAGATAGTGAAAAAGTTATACAAAACTTACTTACTTTACTAAAATTATGTCCATTTTCCAACATGTGCTTCGCTAGATACCACTTTTCAGTTTTAACTGTGTTACATGCCGCGAGATGTTCTTTTAATCTGATGTATAATTCTTTCACTATCCTGTAGATGATCGAGAGGTTGAAATATCGATATAGATTCAATATTAATTTTTTGTGAACTATACCTAGAGTTGCTTCATTTATTTATATTTTTTTTAATAATTTAAATAACTTATAGACATGGTTCACCAAGTGACTGTAGTGAACTCCTTACAATTTATTGATAACCGGCATTATTTTCATTTCCAGTGCTACACGCACAACAATCTCGGCTGGAAGATCCACGTCGTCGATCCGGGCTACATCGATCGACAAAATAGCGCCTCGACGTCCGCCCGTCTCGTAAGTACACCATCCAGCATCGTTACCACCACACTGCTTCTAGCAACAACAATCGCCATCTACCACCTAATCAGCGACATCTAACGTTAATTTTCATCATGAACGACGAATCGACTGAGTTACATTCGTATATTATGCGCCAGATGAGATGCTAATAAGACGTAAGGGCTTTCATACATTTCATGCTTGATACAAAAAACAAAATATATAAATCTATATATATTATATAATATATTGGCGACAGCGCTCGTCTTTCAAAAAAACCAAAAAAAAAATCAATGTCAATATTTAATTAGTAAGCGCGCTCGCTGAAAACAAACAAAAATTGTGGTTTGACAATAAACATGCACAAAGTATAAAAAATAAAACAAACGACGACAATAAATTTAACAAAAATTTTCAATGTTTTAAAAATATTCTATATATAAAATATACATATATTATTATTATTATATATATATAATGTATAAATTTACTAACAAAATGGAAAACTAACCTAATAAATTAATTATCTAATTAATAAGCAAAAAAACAACAAAATGAATGCTAAATAATTATTAAATTAAGAATTTTAAGAGAAAAAATATTTAACGAGGCTGTTTTTTAAATAAAAAAAATGAAATCGCTGACAATAATTAAATACTAATTAATGTGTAAGAAAACATATCTTTGTCATTTTTCTTGTTTTCTTTTTTATAATTATATAAAATATAAAATAATAAAAATAAACAAAAATTCATTAATTTTTTTAAAACGAAATAATAAAAAATAATCCAAAATCAAAAATTTTGTGGTTGGTATGTCGGGTGCGGCAATGAATCCAATCGGTGATGTATTTAAACACTCGATCAACGATGCCAATGGTTATTTTACTTCAGGCTGTACCTGCCATTTATCCTCATCACTCCTGTCTCTATTTAAATCATATGTGAAAAAATGTCATTTGTTTTTGACAGATTTTGAGCTTATTATTTTAGATATTAGGTTTGTTTTTTATTCCAAAATGTTCATGAACATGCACAATTTGTGCAGTTTATCTGTTTTTTATTCCCCGTGCACACAAATTTGACAGCTTTGACAGTTTGCACCGTGTTC
>JARJDW010008122.1:0-13823 GCA_030264715.1 Adinopsis sp. GC000173 | reverse complement strand
TTTCTATCGCTGTAAAACGGCAGCTAATTAAATTTTAATTAATAATTTCGCTGATTCTAATTGGTTGTGTACATGGCTATGATGTATTGAACCGAAATCGGGCGCGGGGTGAGCGGATGGGTGGGCGGTGGATTGGCGGCGGCATTGGTGATGGTGTGTGTATGGATGTATGTGTGTATATGAAACAGAGAGGAGTGCGAAAGCGCAACGGGAGCGAGTGTGAAACGATGACGACGACGAAACGCGCTCCAAATAAATGAATTATTGATTGGCAATTGTTTGGTTGGATTGTGTACGTTTGAGTGATTTATGATGATAATTGATGCAATTAATATTATTTTTATTATGATTATTATTATTAGCGGAAGGGGGGGTACTATAATTAATTCGGTAATTAGTTGCCGTGCGCGTCCTTTAACTTTCAACGCCATCATCATCGTTGTGCTGCTGTGTGCGCTTTTTTTGCGCGTCGTACGCAATAAAAATGCAAATTAGAGCGCGAGAAAAAAACAAAAACTGAACAATAAAAACGGGCGCCATCTATAAAGAGTATGCATTCATCCGCGCGCATGGTGTATTTGTACGTACGACGATTCATTCTTTTTTATTATTAACATTATTATTTTATTCTCGCGCACAACTTCAACAATAATGCAACTTTTTTAATATTGCCTGGGTGTAGGTTGGGCTGTCTACTATGCCCCCCCACTCCCAACATTTTTTTTCACAAACACAAAACTTTTTGTTGTTGTTGGGTGGTATTGTTTTCGGGGTACTATGTGCGCTTTTTTCGGCGGGGAACATTTCAAAGATTTCATTGTTTTCCGCTTGGTGCTGAATTAATTAATCACTGTGACACAAATATAGTGAAGTTTTATGCAATTGTGGTTGCATATAAAAATGTTTTAATCACATAGTAAAATTGCATAGTGGAAACTTTCGTCAAATTCATAAAATTATTCATAAAGTTGATTTTCCAAACAATAACCAAGGAGTAATATTATTATTAATGTTGTAATTTGAGTTGCCTATTGTCTATTGCCTATTTGAGTTGTGATTAATCACCAACTGTGTAATTGTGGTTGAATAAAAAATATTTTATTCCAAGTTAATCACACAGTCAACTGCATAGTAGAAACTTTTGCCAGTTTCATAAAATTA
The DNA here is from genome assembly GCA_030264715.1 of Adinopsis sp. GC000173. NCBI lineage: Eukaryota > Metazoa > Arthropoda > Insecta > Coleoptera > Staphylinidae > Adinopsis > Adinopsis sp. GC000173. The sequence continues at coordinate 12,662 of JARJDW010008122.1, read as the reverse complement.
CTTATAAATTTACTTTTCCAAACAATGGTATAGCAGTAATATTAATATTAATGCTGTAATTTGGGTTGTCTATACATAAAAACTTATGTATTTGAACAATATTCTTTGTTTCTAGCGAGTGGTAATTAATCACTAACTGCAGTAACTGGCATAAATTATATTTAGACTATTATTTAATTGCGTTAAGCCAAAAAAAAGGTTAATTAATTGATTCAAAGACATAAATGTATCATATTGATGTTTTATGTACAGTGGGTTGCATAAAACGATTATTGTAATACAGTGGGTAACAGCTGCGTATACCTACTTCTCATGTAATATTTGAACTATTAGACAGCACCACAGACAAATAGGCTAGTGTGGTGTCAATCGACACCACCCAAAGAAAAAAATAGTTGTAACGGTCGTAATTCGAACGCTTTAAAAGCAATGGCTTCTTTAAAATTCTTCGTTTTTCAATTCGCATAGTATTGCTTGATCAACGTTGTTACCTACTGATGAATTTACCTAATATGATGATTTTTATACATCAGCCGACTTTATAAAATTAACCATTAATTTGCTTTTTGTGTACTGTAGGTTGGGTTGCCTATAAAACAAAACTTTTTGTTGTATGCGTTTTTCACCTTTTTAGAACACTTGACCGCCCAGATTAGGTGAGATTAATGACTAACTAACTAACTTTTGCCAACTTCATTAGTCATAAATTTACCTTAAAACCATAAGGCTTCGTTATTTTATTTAATTGTTTGACGTGTTGCCTAGAATCGTCTTACAAATAGAAACATTTTTATGCATCTTTAAGGTTACGTTAATTAGTAATTATATATAAAAATGTTTTGGAGTCAATCAGACACATCTATTATACATAAACTTTATTAGTTTTTGTCAAACTGGTTTAAGAAAACTGCGGTTTTTTGAAAGATTTCCTAAAGATTTTTCATTGTTTCAAGTCAAACCACCAAACTAATCAATCACTATCCCTATTAATACATTAACTTAGTTATAAATTTACTTAAAAACAGAACGTTTTTATTCTGTTGTATGTTGTGTTGCCTACAATTTTACCTAATTCCCACCAAGTGATACCTAATGTTTTGTTCGTTGTATAAAAGAGTGTTTTAGTAACATTTATTAGATTTCAGCAATTATAAATTTTTGGTTAATAAATTTTTTTTCCAGTTACTCATTGTTTTCCATGCTACTACTATACCAATTAATTATTCTACTCACCAACTTCCCGTTAACTTCATCAAGTTAGTCATAAATTTACCTCAACACAATAGAGGGCAACTTTTTTACATTTTGTTGAATAATGTTCGGTTGCAAACAATCATTGCACAGTAAAAAAAACTGTTTTTGTGAGTATTTTAGATCAATATATTGAAGTATTTTTAGCAAAACGAATAATTGATCGTTAAGCGTTGTTGGTATACTACTTTAGTTAACTTCATCAAACTAGTTATAAATTTTGTCTCAAAACAATAAGCAGGAAATTTTTTGATTTTGTTGCATCATACATATGTTGGGTTACTAACAATCATTTCAAAGATAAAATGTTTTGAGAATGGCCTAAATCCATTTTCATTAATAATTACCAATTATATTAATATGAATTGTAAATGTAACTAACGTAAGATACTGTGCAACATATTGCTCACTTATTTTAGGGTCAGTATTTGCCAAACTATGTATTTAGCAAAAACGAATAATTAATCATTAACGTGCAATTGTGTTGTTGGCATACGAGTTATTGCAAGTTCATCATAGAGTTTTTGCAAGTGAAACTTTCGACATTAATAAACAAAACTTCATGAATTTACTAATCAATATACGTCAAAACAATAGAAGAACTTTTTATGTATTAGAAATATATGTTAAGTTGCCTGCAACAGTTTCACGAATAATAACTTTTTCTGTTGTACATGTATCATATAATACGTGGTTTGTTCGACAAAAAATATGGTAACTTTTCAAACGCTAAGTATATTCGATACGTACAAAATTTTGTATTAATAATAAATGTAAGTGGTCAAATGTACTTGCAATGTTGACTGCAGAATTTGGCAAGTTTACTTGGAGGCAAAAATAAAGTTTGTAGGTGGTAAAAACTCTGTATAGCAAGCCGAAAAGATTTTAATACCAATTCCTGGCGTGGATTGATGAAAACATCGAAGCAATACAGAAAATTGTAAAGAAAAATGGTTTTTTAGGAAAAAAAAAACGGTTATTTTGAAAATGAATTTCGTGATACATAATACAATTTGCCCGATTGCCAGCTTACAAGTTATTGTTTCTTTGTGCTTTTTTGACCAAATTCAACAACGTAATTAACTCTTAGCCACGTTATTCACCGGACTTGGCTCCCTGAGATTGTTTTTGTACCGAAAAGTGAAGGAACACATAAAAAACAAAAGTTTTTCCACTCAAACTTCGAGGATTGACAAAAACAATAACTCAGTTGGATAATATCTGAAGGGATATTAGTTGATGGATAATTACTTTTTTAAAAAAATTAAAAAATCACCTTTTTATTTGAACGAACCACGTATATGCTTTATAAAGCTTTGTAGAAAGTGCCATAAGGTTAATGAATCATTAAAATGTGTTAGATTCTTAGATAAAGCAGCACATGCTGTGTGGGAAATTTGGATTTTCAGATAAGTTTGCTGCATATTGGCGGTTGCATGCATAACTCTTCTTGTGAAGAGTGTGCGCGGTGCTGTTTGCGTAGCGATTTTTATCTAAAATTGCGATGATGTGTTGTGTGTGTGAGCGTGCAAGCGATAAGGCACACAAACTCTCATCTCATGTCCACTGTCCGCTTCAGTCGTGCATGCCATACGCGCGGTTTATTAATAATAATACTAATAATGCACCGCAGATTCCGCACTACATACTAGCATTAAATGCGACCAAAATTAACACACGCATTGCATGCGCGCTGCATGTTGCCTAGTATATGTATATATATCTATCTATCAATTAATAATAAATTAACCATTAATAATTTCCGGATATATTATGCATTGTGTGTTGCCTATTCAATCATACACAATCATTTATTAATTATTAATTGCCAATGCAACACAACACAACACAACGCAACGCAACGCCACGTAACGCCCCCCAAATCTATCTATCTATTTATTGATAGCGCGCGCACGCATGCCAAAAATTTAATCACTATTAATAATTTATCGCTCTGCCACATGCGAAAAACAATTGCATTTTGATTAACAAAAATTGTACAATTTTTGCACAAATTTCACAACAGCAACGAAAATATGCTGCACATATACATAATTAACATTCCACATTCATTTTAAATTATTATAATAAAATATACTATATAATATTATAATTGACGGTAATATTGGTTGCATATTTAATAATATTGCTTTGTGTAATTTTTTGTTAAATTCACAAATGGAAAACAATCAAAGTAATATCGATTGTATAATTAAAATTTATTAAAATTTTATTAAATTTTTGTTTTTTACAGCTTGGTGTAATATTGGTTGCATATTTAATTACATTACTTTCTTTGTGTAATTGTTGGTCAAATTTCATCATATTGAAATAATAATCTAATCAATAGTTTTATGCTCATTTGTTATTCACAAATGGAAAACAATCAAAGGGAGTTTAACATAATATTGGTTGCATAACTAGAATATATTATTAAAATTTTTTGTAATTTTTAAATAATTTTGAATTAAAAAATATATAGTTTTGTGTAATATTAGTTGCATATTAAATAATAACACTACTAACTTTGAGTATAATAATTTTTGGTCAAATTTCATTATGTTGAGACTGCAATCTAATCAATAGTTGTGGTCATTTATTATTCGCAAATGGAAAACAGTCAAAGGGAGTTTGAAGCAATATTGGTTGCATAACTAGAATATATTAAAATTTGATAAAATCTTTAATTTCCACACAATTTTGTATAATATTAGTTGCATATTTAATAAAACCGCTAACTTTATGTAATTTTTTGCTAAATTTCATCACGATGATATAAAAATTAAATCAATTTCTTTGTAATTTGTTGATAACAATTGGAAAACAAAAAAAATTGTTTAAATTTCATATAATTTTTGGTTTTTTAGATAAATTTGAATTAATTGAAATAAAAATCTAATCAATTTGTCTGTAGTGATTTACTGTTGACAATTAGGAAGCAATCAAATGCAGTTTAGTACAATATCAGTTGCGTAACTTAAATTTATCAAATTTTTGTTACTACATTTTATTGCACCAAAACAAAAAAACAAATTAATCATTGTTTTGAAATTATTAATAGATTTGATTGATTGGGCACAAAATTTGTATTTGTTTGGCTGCATACTAAAATATTTCTACAATAATTCGAATCTGCAAGTACATACTTTATTAACATTTCCATCGCATCGAATCAATCACGGACGCGAATGATTAATGTTTTCCGGTGTAGTGTTGGTTGCCTAACACGGTCGTCGGTTGCGTGCGGCGCTGTGTGTGTATATGTATACGTGTAGAGCGAGGAAATTTAATGGATAATTGATACTTGTAGCATACGCAAACAATGCACAATTAATATTCGTGTCGGTTGGTGTGAGAGCAGTGGGGCAATCGGGGGGATGCTGATGGCGTTGGCAGCGCTGCTATACTCTATATGCTCGGCCGCCTGCTTAATAATAAATTGATGAGGATTGTACGTACGGTTTCGTAACGCCGCCGCCGCCACCAACACCGCCACCACCACTACCACCACACGGCTGCTGCTGCTGCTACATCACCAAAATTAGATATGATAATGCGCGCCCGCTTCGAGGCATTAAATATGCATCCGAATCGGCGGCAATCACTGCACAAGGATCGTTATCAATTCGTGTGTGCGTTGTTGGTTGCATATATAGCTCGGTGGGTGATTAATCAACGAATGTTTTCGAGCGTACGAGGGATTTAATCATTTTAACAGCTGAAAGCACATTTAAATGTGTGCCTCGAGCTGTCAGATTACACTATTCCAAATGGATGATGATGTCAAATTTTGACATATGCTTAAATTACAATTCCCTATCGCTCAGGTAATTTTCTAATCATTAAAAGTTGAAAATTTATACAACAAGTGCCAAAACGCATCACTTACAGAGCAAAAAATATACTTTTTAACACACTTGTTCTGAAAAGGCTACTTTTTTATAAATTAGTTAAAAAATGTGTTCAAAATATCCTTCTAGCTGCCAAATGACTATAGAGGAGGGACAGTCAAATAAGACAAAACAAAATAAAACAATTTTTTTTTTTGATTTGGTATTTCTTCACTTGTTCTCAAATTGCTATCAATCGCAAAACTAAACTGGTTAATTGCAAAAAAATTAGTTATATATGAGATAAATACAAAAAAATAATTTTTATTACATTAAGTAGAACTTTTTTAGTATGCCCGTGCAAAAAACACTTACTTCTAACACAGATGTTTTACATACAGTTGTCAAAATTGATAAGTATGCCACACATCAAACTTTTATCAATGTTTACTAACACACCTACAAGAAAATATTGCAAAATTGGAAGAATTTAAATTTGGCTGTGAATTTCTCGTTCACCCTGTATGTAATAAACAATGATTAAATCAATCAAAGCGTGCTGTTTTTACTGGTATTGTATTGCGGCAGCGGCAAGCGAACGAACGAGAACGATACGCTGCCGCCACCTCTCCCTGCCTCCACCACCCCCATCCATGCTATACTACCCGACTACCTCTCCAACAATTGCGAACGTGCTGCGCGTTTTTTTTTTTTTTTGATTGTTTTTTTCTATTTTCCACCCGTATACTCGCCCGCGCGCCGCTCATTTCTTCATTAATCCACCGCGCTCGGCGATTATTTTTTATTATTAAGTCAATAACTCAAAACAACAATCGCGTCCCGGCCGTCGAGCGACGTTCGCTCTCGGTTCAGAATTCATCCATCCGAGCGTGTATAGTATAAAACTTTTTCCCCATTCGGGCGCTAATTGCGCCACTACAACCAGATTACAATACTTTTTTTCTACCTCCGCTTGGTATGTGTATAGTTGGTTACCTATATCATATATACACACATGATACATCAATAACTATTGTATTGTTTGTTAATCTCTTGTTTTTATGCATTGTTGCCATGGAAATGCATGCTGGTGCTATCTATCGTTCATTGTTCATTATATTTCATTCGAACTTAAATCCGGTGTGTGTATAAAACAAACTTTTATATATCTAAAAAAATGTTTTTGTTTTTATATGTGTGTGTGTGTAAAGCGGGTTGCCTACATAAATCATCAATCGGTGGCGTCTTTTACTATACGACACAATCAATCATCCCCCCGAATGGAAAAACAACCGGGAGCCAGCCAGTGAAGGGATGCAATTTTCGATTTAGCTACCCACAACAACAAGAACAAAACAACAAGAAGAACAACAACAACAATAATCATAATTATAACAGGCAGTCGGTGTTATCTGCGTCTCAGGCGCTCCATTCCACCACCTCTTCTCTCCTATACACATATATATACATATACCCAACGCCGTCAAAAACCGCCGCAAACTGTTTCAACTGTTTGGAGCAATTTATATGTAAATTGGTTCGTGCGAATGAGCGAGCGCGCGCGCGGGGGGTGAAGTTGCCGGGCGGGTGGTGTGTTGGCGAGGAGAGTGAGGAGGGTCGTCCTCTCGTACAATCGCAAAACAATCGACGCGAATGAGATAGAGAGCCGGGCGCGCGCGATAATTGCGATAGATTTGAATTTTCGTTGACGATGGATGGATGGATGCTGTTGATGATGTTTATTTGCAAAGAGCGGCGGCGGCGCCTTCTAGGCATATACATTTGCATCATTGCAATACTGCCCGGTTCCATAAATAATGCGATATTTTTAATTGAAATTCAATTACATCTATGCGATAATTATTTTAAACAGTATCGATGGCAAAAACATTAAATTTTGTTAAATTTATACTACTTTAAAACATGTAGCAAAAAAAGCGAATAATTAAATTAGAGTAATGTTGGTTGCATAATAAATGTAATTTTCAAAACATAAACCAAAGAAACAAGGTAAATAAGCATATTATTAGCTAGAATTTCATTTAATCACTATTTTTTCGTAGTGTAAGGNTATGCACCGACAAAATTAATCTAAATAATGATATTATTAACTAAAATTTCATTTAATTACTCTTTTTTTGCAGTGTAGGCTTCAAAATTACATTATCGTATTAAACAAACAATCAATGTAACAGCTGTTCTCTCATAAGTTTGCTTTTAACGTAATATTAGTTGCATACGTAATAAAAATAATTTTAAAAACATGCACCGACAAAATTAATCTAAATAATGATATTATTAACTAAAATTTCATTTAATTACTCATTTTTTGCAGTGTAGGCTTCAAAATTACATTATAGTATTAAACAAACAATCAATGTAAAAGCTGTTCTCTCATAATTTTGCTTTTAACGTAATATTAGTTGCATACGTAATAGGAGTACTTTTAAAAACATGCACCGACGAAAAAATCTAAATAATATTATTCACTAAAATTTCATTTAATTACTCTTTTTTCGTAGTGTAGGCTTCAAAATTACATTATAGTATTAAACAAACAATCAATGTAAAACCACAATTTTGCTTTTAGCGTAATATTATCGTAGTTGCATACATAGCAGTAATTTTCAAAAACATGCACCAACGAAAAATGTTAAATAATGGTATGAACTGATATTTCATTTAATTATTACTTTTCCATAGTGTCGGTTTCATAATTACATTATTATTTTAAACAACATATAATTTTAAAAACATGTATCAACAAAAAACAGGTAAATAATGATATTAGTGTAATGTTGGTTGCATAATAAATGTAATTTTAAAAGTTTTAAATTAAATTCTTACTTTATTAGCGCTGAAATTTCATTATATCAACAACAACACGCCGTATTGTTACACATTCCATACTGTCGTCGTGTTGCCTGCATGCATAACTTTATAATTATATACACATTCAATCATCAAAAACATGAACTGATTAACTTGCTGTTTTGTCGGACGTAATGTTGGTTGCAAACCAAATAAAAAGGCGCTAAATAATGATTGTATAATAGTATAGTGTGGCTGGTTGTGTATACGTATAATAAATGTAATTTTCAAAGTTTTCACTTACATTCTTACTTTATTAGGCCGAAATTTCATTACAGCAATGTTAAATTACTCTACCGCAGCGGCGGCGTTGATTGCGTAATTTTAATCTAAATATTTTTTTTCGCATCAGAAAACGATTTACGAAGGAATGTGTATGGTCATTAATTTGTATCCGACCTGTTTTCAGTGTCCACATAAGAAAAGCATTCAAGAATAATTTCAGTAGAATATAGGTTGCATAATTTACGTAAAATTTCAATTCTTTAATGAGATTTAATTAACAGCAATGTTGGTTGCATAATTTTAATCTAAACATCGTTATTTTCGGATTAATCGATCGGCGAAAAAATGTCTATAGTCATTAATTGGCATCCAAGCTGATTTCAATGTAATGTTGCATACATTGCAATTAATGATTTTAGTAGAGTATTGGTTGGCATAATTTAGGCAAAATCTAAATTCTTAGCTGAGATTTCATTAGAGCAACCCAATTGCAGTGTTGGTTGCAAAATTTTAGCATAAATATTCGAATTAAGAATGTACACTTATTAATTTGCATCAGAGCTGTTCTCTATGTAACGTTTTTTGCATGCATTTCATTAATTTTTAACCCGCGCCCTATCCACATGGCAAGATTGTTTGCATAAACGCAAAATTTAAATTCTTAGCTCAGATTTCATTTAAGCAATATTAATTTATGATTCCATCATAGAGTTGGTTGCATAATTTTTATGTAAATATAGTTTTTTCTCACTTTCCAGTGTAGTGTTGGTTGCATGCATTGCATTAATTTTTAATCTGCGCGCCATCCACTTAAGCAAAATAATAAATACTGATTTCAATGCAGTATTGGTTGCATAATACACGTAAGCTAGCAGAGATTTCATTAAAACCACGTTAATTTATTATTCCATCGTAGTGTTATGTTGGTTGGTTTAATGTAAATATATTTTTTCCGCATCAAACGATTGACAAAAGAGTGTGAAGTGGTAAATTTGCATCCAAACTGTTTTCAGCGCAATGTTGGTTGCATATATTGCATAAATTTTTAATCCGCGCCCTATGCACTCAACAAAAACAGTAAATAATGATTTGCGTGTAATTTTGGTTGCATAATAAACACAAAACTAAGATTTCATTAAAACGACGCAAATTTGTTATTCCAGCATAGTGTTGTAATGTAAATATATTTTTTTCGACGTAAGAATGTGGTACTCATTAATTTGCATCCACAAGCTGTTTTTTCAGCGCTGGTAGTAATGTTGCAACGCGCATAAATTTTTAATCCGCGCGCACGAGTCGCTGCTGGCGGCTGCTTGTCGCAACACAAGCCCGACCAAAGCTTTTATTAATATTTATACATAGATATGCATAAACAAATAGGGAGCGAGCGTGTAAGTGGGAGTGAGACAGCTAGCGAGTAAAAAGGATGCATCTTTCACAATGTTTTAATCAGCACAAACAATTCCGCGCGCGCTCTACTCGTTTCTCTCTATGTGTGTGTGTGTTTGTGTTTTTTTTAACTATATAAATACGCGATGAGGATGAGAGCATGTAGAAAAAAAAAGTTTTAATCAGCAAAAACATTGGGCGGGCGCGCGTCTTCTTCCTCTCGCAGCATAAAACAACGATCCCATCGATTTGCGCCCCGCACAAAAGTTAATTTAGATAAATACTCATTAAAATTATGATAAAAATTTGGTTGATTTGCAAAAAAATGGAAATTTATCAAATATTGCCAATTAGGCAACCAATCATACATGCACAAAAATTCCATTGATTTGGAATGTACAAAAAACACACAAAAAAAGTTAATTTACGTAAAATTATGATAAAAATAAGCAAAAAAAATAAAATAAAGCATATATAAGATTAAACAACCGCTCATACATATAATAACGTGCTTGATTCGTAAAAAATTGAAAATTCAGCAAATAATGCTAATTAGGCAACCAATCGTACATCTACAAAAATTTAATTGATTCCCCGTGTTTGAAAACCAAATAAAAAAAGTTAATTTATGTAAATATTCGTAAAAAATACGAAAAAAATAAGCAAAAAGCTGAATATTCATCAAAAATTGTTTTAAGCAACCAATTATACATTTCACAGAAACAAAAAATAAATTTATTCATTTGCAAGACACAACCATGCTTAAAATTAGTTAATTTTGGTAGATACTCATTGAAATCATTATAAAAATTTAGTTAACTAGCAAAAAAAAACTAAAAATTAAGCAAAGAGTGGCAATTAGGCAACAATTTATACATTTACAAAATCTTCATTGCTTCGAACTGGATAAAAATCAAAACAAAAAAGTAAATTTATGAAAAAATTATAATAGAAACTGAAAATTTATCAAAAATTTAATTAGGCAACCAAACATACAGTTCAATAATAATATTACTTTGTAAGACATAAAAATATTGGAAATCAGTTAATTGCTACTTATAATTATTAAAAAATAAATGTGAATTCCAGAACAATAAAAATTAAATAGTTTGAATTAGGCAACCAGTGCTACGACTAATTCCATCGCACAAAAATGAAGACTACGAAGAAAAAAGGAGAGTTAATTCGCGTAAAAGACTGATTAAAATTACGATAAAATTCTGATTGCATTGCATAAAAACGGAGAATTCAGCGAAAATCGAATCGTTTGAATTAGGCAACCAATCGTACATTTTGCAGCGCACACCAATATAATGGTAAACAAAGGCGAACGACGACTGTATGATGCTGATGATGAAGTGGATGTATATATGGAGAAAATTGATTGCGTCGTCTATTTTTGTACTTTTTTTTATGTTTTTCGCATTGCATATGGCATTTAAAGCGTGTGTGTGTATGCTTGGCTGCCGATACGTTTTTACGCGTACGTAGAATTGCGTATAATATATGCGGTGGGACGATGGGGCTGGTTGGGCGAGGGATGATGGCGGAACGCGGCGCGGGGCGGCGCGGTGGGAAAGCGGAGGGAAAAAGGTTAAAGGGCTTTTGTGGTGGCTCGGTCCGAAATTTGCATACAAATTAAAACAAGCGAACGCGCGCGCTTTTGAGCACAGCAGCGAGCGAGCGAGCGGCAGCACAGCGCGGCGCAGCTCGGTGGGAAACGGGCGGATTAACTAATTTATACCCATTTTTTTTGTTGCGCGCCGTGTAATATCGGGTTGCATATATTACGAAATAAAAATGTTGTAATGCTGTTAAATTGTGCGAAAGTAATTTCACAGCGGCAGCGGTCGGAGGAATAAAATATGCCAAACGATAAATGGTTACGTCGTGAATGTAATCATAACTTTGCCCAATTTTACGTGGCTGAACACAAACGTTTTATACTACTGACTGCGCTTTATGTAATCACACTGTATATAATTGGTTGCCTACAATTGAAAGAGTAACTAATTAATTATACAAAGCACGTTTAAAATTATTCACGTGAACTCCCAACACTTAATTTCTACAAAAGTTACTATATTTTAATGTTAACTATTTAAATTTGTATTTAATATTCAAAAAAATATGCATTATTGGTTGCATACGATTGACACTCTGTATATAAACAAATATTGATTACCTGGAATGGAAAGTCGCTGATTTATTGGTCATATATGTTAGTAAAGAAAAACGATTATTACGAAATTTTTTAAAATATTTTATGTAAAAAGTTCAAATGCTTACTATAAAAAGTAAAAATTAGCGTTAAATATTCCGACAATGTTTAAAATTAATGAAACATTGTCACATTAAAATGCAATCACACAGTATACATGAAAAATTGTGGATTACATTTTTTAATTCAATTTTTTAAATTTAACACTTTTAGTAACAAATAGCCAACATAAACATGATTAAATATGCAAAGCGTTCTTAGAATCAGAGATAATTAACTAACAAATATAGAAAATATGTGTACTTAATTTGATTACGCTGCATATATGCTTAATTGGTTGCCTATGATCTAACTTAAGTTTTTTACACGCGCTGAAATGTCTATAGCCTTCTTAGAATTACGAAAATAAACCAGCAAATATTTATAAAAAAAATGTAATTTGTGTGATCACAGTGTATGTATGCATACTTGATTGTCCACAATTTAAATAAATCAAAATACACGTGATTAAATCTCTATAGCGTCCTTACACTCGCGAGAATAAATCCAACTAACAAATATTTATAAAAAATATATATATCACACTGTACATATGCATAATTGGTTGCCTACGATTTGGAGTCAAACTAATTTGTCGATTGATTGCGAGAGCGCGCTTTGAATTACATACCCGAACGATTTTTGTCGATTCTCGCGCGCGCGGCAGCGGCAGCGGCGGCAGCAGTATTCGCAATTTTATTTATCTACTTCTTTTCTCTTTTTTTCCATGCTGCTGCTATATAGCGCGCTGCTGAATTGAAAAAACTAATCGAGCGCACCGAAACGCTTTACGATCGTCGTCGCCATAATAAAAATTAATTCATGCAATTCTTGCA
>JARJDW010008121.1:0-22037 GCA_030264715.1 Adinopsis sp. GC000173 | reverse complement strand
TTCCATGATTTTAAAGGTTAGGTGACATCTTGTGTCTATTGCATGTACTGTCATGTAAAGACGGTAATGCGTCTACGCAGAATAATAATTCAACCAATAGAATGTTCAATAGAATATATCGACAAATCAGAACTCGGAATACTATCACGTGATAATTTTTTAATGCCTAAGCATTAAAGTAGCACTTTAATGACTCATTTGAGTAATTAAATTTATATACATTCTGTCAACTAAGTATCGGGAATTGTCCGATAAAACACAAAATATTTATCATTCATTCAAATGGATGATGTCGCCTTCAAAGTAAACTATTTCTTAAATAATATAATTACATGAACGAGTAATCCTATAGTCAAAACATTTTTTATACCCATTTTCCTGAAGCGAGTCTAGTGCGCGCCACGAATTCTCTTTTTCACCTTTCATTGGCTGAATACAAGTCCTTCAAAGTATTAATTTCAGTTTTTTTTTTTTTTTTCATTTGGCACAATGTACGAAATGTTAAGAAGTAGTTCTCTTTAACTCTTGAAATAATCGTTTGCGGCTATAGGTTTTTATATGATTATGTCTACTAATGAAGTTATATCAGGGCCTAATTTACGGCAAGGCAGGCAAGGTATTTGCTCGGGGTCCATAATCGTCTCCAAATTTTGCTTTGTTTAATATAAATAACAGTTAAAAAATTAGAATCAAAATTTGAAAAGGGGCCCGTAAATACAATTCTGCGTTGGGCCCGCGAAGGTCTAAATTGGGTCTCGCGTTATATCACTATTTTGTGTATAAGTTTTTATTTCCTACAAAGGTTTATTTTTGTGTAATAGCATTCGAATTGACTTTGACCTTATTGTACCTATCTCATTTATAATCCATCATTCAATTTAATGCACTAACAATAAACTAGTTTTTCTTTAACTATTCTCTATCTATCATAGTTGAATGGCATTAGAAATGTCGTTAATTACCTACCACAACTTTATGCTAGTTAAGCGACTTAGCGTTATATAGTACGAATATAATCAGATTTCGGATAAATACACAATCAGCAATTTTTAATTAAAATGCTAAACACTGAACTCACCTTTCCATCACTTTTCCTATACGCATCATGTATGCGCCAAACTAATTCCGGCCCGGCACTCGCAATTTGTTTTCCAATCTCAAAGAACTGTCCTATTGGATTAGTTTCTAATGGACTTTGTGCACCACCTCCACTTTTAAATTTTGAAAACATTGTTGATGCAGGCATTGATTGTATTCACCACCGACCGACGTATTTTCCGTTCAATGCATTGGCAAAGTCGAACGGAAAAAAACGTAATCGCATCTGCACTGTTCGGTTTTTCAACTCTGCAAATTCTGTAACAAATATAAACAAGGTAATTAGTAAAATGTCATATTAATTTCATACTTGGCCAACACATGTAGGATTTATATCTATTTTTAAAAACATATCGACAAACATTTTTTTTTTATTATTAAAAGTTTATTCACGAGTTCACACTTTGTTTTGCTTTATAAATTTTATGAAATATATTTCACTACCAAAAATATAATATTAAATATAAAACAATAAAGGTATATTGTAAATATTTTATTTTTTATAATAAATTCTTTGTATTGAAAAGCCCTTTGTGATCGAATTGTTTAATAAAAATATAAAATACCTTCACAAATTATTAAAAAGGTAGATTTTTTCAATATAATTTTCTATAAAATATACTGTCCAGCATATTTTCTCTCTTTTGAAATTGATTTCTTGTAACTAAAATTAATTTTATATGAAATATAGTTTACATACAATTAATTTGGTTTAAACACAATAAATTTGTGATTCCCCACTCGTCTACCCCAAATAACAAATTATTGGTAATTGAGACCAAAACTTATCAAAAAGCATTAAATAAATATACATTTTAAAAAACACAAAATAGATGTTTGTCTTTCTTATAAGAATACTGTGAGAGGACAATGAGAATTAGGAACAAGATTTTAGATAAAACATAGTTTATTTTGCAATAAATTTGGTTTAAAGAATTACAGTGAAATCGTTATTCTTGCTCATTATATCTCAAAAGACAAATTAATAGTAATTGGGGCGGAAAGTTGTCAAAACTCAACTAAATATATAATTTTAACAAATATAAAATAAATATTTGCCTTTTTTATGAAAATACTATGATTGGACAATGAAAATTATAATTGAAATGACGGTTGATGATGCTGAAAATAGTAAAGCGTAAAGGTGAAGAATATAATATAATTTATCAAAATGTCAAACATATTCTGAACAAATAATTAAAATAAAAGATTCCTGTCTTAATAGTTGTTCGAACAGATATTTTATCTGCGCGAAACGAATGAATCGCGCTAAATACGAAATCATTTAACGCTGACTATTTGAATTTCGCTCATAAATTATGCATGAAATCCCGAGTGCAGATAAAATCTTTATCATCAATGCGCTAATAATTTATCATCAACGTTCCATAGGCTCAAAGCATCATTAATTATTTCGAAAGAGAGAGAGAGGAATGAGAAAAAAATCGGAGCGAAATCTTTACACGCTGCCCGTTCGTCGAATAAATTACTTAATTAATACATCTTAAATTACAATTATTTTAATTCATGATCCGTTTATGCAAATCTATTCACGAAACGAGCATTCAGCGCGCTGAAAAAAAGCGCTGAAAATTTAATTAAAATCTCTAATTGCAGTATAGGTGTACGCTGCCTAAAAATTTTATTGAATCATGAACGAAAATTCATTTAGTAAATGTTTATAGACAAGCAATCTTCATTAATCTGAGAGCGAAATGTCAATGGGGCGAATAAAAACCCGGCCGAACACAAAAAAGAAAAAAAGGAATAGATATTATTTAATTACTCGTCGAATAATTAACCTTTTTATAAGAGTTTTGTTTGGAAATACATTAAGCGTGGTGGTGTAGTTGCTTTTTTTATAATAAGAAAGTGCCTTTTTGTAAATCGAGCAAGCAACGTTATTTTCCATTCTAATAGATTAGAGTTGTGAATGGAGAAAGAGCAACAAAACAGCGTATTGTATTGGCTTTCATTGAATAATCACAAAGGGGCTTAAAACTAAAGCGGCATATGACAGTTCTAGTGATAGATGAATTGAAAGGAAATTAAGTACATGTGATAAGCGTAATATTTATTGAGCGGTCGCGGGACAGAAATGGGCTGGTTTTAACAAGTCGCGTCTGTTTTTCTTCAATCAATATGGAATATTTTTTTCAACACGCTGTTTGTTGCTTCTCACATTATTGATTTTACATTTGTTTTACAACATTCTCTGCTCAACAGTTGGAATTCATAATTTCTCAATGGTAAGTGGAAATTGGAGTTACATTTATTATCTATTTCCTTTAACAAATGTAAAAAATCTATTTTGATGACTTGCCGTACGAAAATTTTATATATTTTTAGCTGAAATGTAAGGCAATATTTATGTATATGTAATTTAATATATTGTACAATATAATATGTAAAATGTTTGTCTTGCAGAAATAAATGCTTACGGAACTCAAGCAATTTTAAAACAGAAAGCGATACTTTTAATTAAAATATAAGCGATTAGTGTTTTCAATATTATTTTTACTTTTACAATTTTGAAATACTATATAACATTAAAAGTGTTATCTAAATTTGTTTAGCTATATTTTATTATTTTTGTACTTACATATACTATAAAGCCAACTTTACACATTTAGCTCTAAAAAGTAAGTTTATGCGACTAACAAAATTCCTATCTAAGCAAATGCACCATATCGAACAGTAAGCGATTATCATTTTCCTGATATTACTACTGTGTCCAAAAAGTAAGACCAATTTTTATTTTCAACAGCGCAGACAAATCACACATCATTAAAAAAATTGTCTTAATTTACAAACATTGTAATAAACGTTTGTAACAATTTTTAAGTAAAAAACAATTATTAGTTTTTGTTTTACGTCGAATCTTATACGGCGCTTAAAGTGCATGCTGTGATTATGCTTCATGTCTTCTATTATCCCAAATAGTTTTTCGTCAGTGGTCTGTTAAGATTCTAGGATAGTCATAAGTGATACGGTACTAAATAAGACGAATTCCGTAGTTGTGAACCGATATGTACAGGATTTTTGGTGATAAAATCACTAAGAATGAGTAAGTACATCGTGAGAGGTGCATTGTCAACGTCGTGGCATTAGTCAATAATATCCAAGTTTTATTCCCTAAATATCTTCCAGAATGATGTTTGCACTCTTTCGGCATACCAACAAGTTGCGAATAGACATATTTAGAAAGCCAAGCACAATTTCTTTGGTTTTCTTGACGTCGGCAAGGGCTGATGCTCGTTTGAAGCGTTCTTTGTCTTTAAACCCTTTTTGACTTTCTTTTAATTGATTCCACTACCTTAAGCATTTCTTTGTGACAAAACATGGTCCCAGAAGATTTTTTGCAAGATCCCGAACATTTCAACATCCAAAATTTCATTCCCCTAACAAAATTTAATCCAATTTTTTTGCTCAATATTGTAATAATCGCCGCATGCATTTTTAGCGTCTTATAACATTAGCCGTAAAACAAAAACTAATGAATGGTTTGATGTAAGAATTGTTACAGATGTTTATTACGATGCTTACAAGTTATAAAAAAATATAATTAATGTAGGGTTTACCTGGGCTAATTAAATTGAAAATTGGTCTTACTTTTTGGACACAGTATCAAATATACATACTTACAATACAATACTTAGTTTAGAATACGGTGTGAAATGAAATGTGTGAATTCAAATAACTGTTAAGCAATGAAATACATAATATTTCCGCGTATTGCAACAATGAGCCATGTATTGATTTTAAAGCACATGAATGTGAAAAGTTTAAACATTTTTAATTAATTAGGTATATTACAAATTTTATCAAAGATATCGCAAAATCCATTGAAAATATTTTTCTTTTTTGGCATTAGCGTATACAATGCGTTAATTACGTCCTTTGTTCCAACTTTGGTATTAGTTGCCACATTTTTGCGCGTAGGTGCAGATTACGCGTACAAACAAAAAGAAAATGATTAAAAACATTCGCGTTTTTGGCTCGTGTACTTGCCTCGGCTGTTAGATAATTAAGAAATATTTGCGAATTTAAAATGCACCAACAATTAATAATTTCGTTGTTGTTTTCTGCATCAAGCAAAATTAATATTAAATTCTGTTATTTAACAACTCTAATTATAAACTTCAAAGCGGAACATTCACGACGAAATTGCTCGGTTGGATTGGATTGGTTAAAAAAAATGATTAAAAACAACAGATAAACTTAATCTGTTTGATAAAAAAAAATTCTGGAAAGGTTACAAGTCTAATTTATGTTCTAGAAAATGTTGAAATAACATTTGGTGAATGCAAAGGTATAATAAAGTTAAGTATGGGACTTTCTATTTGAATAAGACGCAAACAGATTTCCCTTGCGGACGTTTAGATTTTACATATATCCGAGTACAAAATAAAATTTTTGGATTAATTATCCAGTAAAAATTGTTTATCAAAATATTGAATGATTTTAATATTGTTTCATTCGTTTGCTTATTTGTCTGCCTATTATATGTTGTTGCTGGAATTTAATATTTGCTCATTTTCTTTAATTAAAATTATATGATTATACAAATAACCGACTTAAATTTAATATGAATTAAGCAAAATGTATGCGCTGAATTAATTGTAATTTGAAATGGTGATGTAATAATTAAACTGGCTTAATGGCAACAATCGTAAAGCGGCAATTGAACCATTAGGTTTTTTTACTTTTACTACATTGTATTGGAAGCTCAGAAAGTGAAGAGCATTAAATGTTAGAAAATATTTGGGATCAACGCCAATTAATGTCTGACAAAAGGTTTGATTTGTTGATTACTATAGTTCTATTTGTCTTCACGACGAAAAATACGATTATGTAGGTATTAATCGAGTAAAGATAATCGATTTATTATCAACTAAATTTGAAGTAAAAATTGCTAGCTACAATTTATGTAGTTTACATATGTTAGTTGAATAAATTTCACATGTAATTGTAATTTTATACATGTAAAATATGTAAGCTACTTCATATTAAAGAGGTAAACTATATTAAACAACCCAACAAACATTTTTTGCTTTATAGCCGTCTTGTAGCATTCTACAAAACTAAATAATATAAGTATGAGGTTTATAATTTGATCTTGTAGCTTTTTATACATATATAATAGAACTATTATAAGTCTTAAACGGCGGGTTTTATAATAGACTTAGGAGTCTTATAAATATATCTGTAAATCTGTTATAAAACTTTTCTAAATATGTAGTAAAACTATTATAGAATTATTTTATATTAAAGAAAAAAATATCAAGTTGCATAGTTTTTACACTTTTATGGTTATTATATTGTATAATGACTCCAGCCTATTCGAGAAATATTATATTTAATTCTATACAATTTTATGTAGAGAAGATTTGAACCTGGGACCTCTAAGCATCGCTAGACCGCGTCTCTAACATTGAGCTATCTCAACTTCATGAAACACTGATTATTTCATATGTAAAACCTATGTTGGTTTTATAAGCAAATCTAGTAGCTTCATATAAAATCATTGTTTTTATAACAAATTTAGTTAGATGATATAAAACCATTCGTTTTATAAATCAATCTAGCAGCATTATATAAAACAATTGGTTTTATTAAGTCTAGAGATCTACTATAAAACCGGTTGTTGAAGTAAAAGACTCTTGGTTTTATAACAAAACCTTTACAGACATATTAGTATTAGGAATCCTGATATGAAACTCTTATAAAATATCTAGAAAATAATAGATATTATAAAACCTTAATAAATCATTTAGTTTTCTCATAAAATAAAAAATGTTTATTGGGAATCCACAATGGAATATACGAGGGTGGTTCCCCAAGTACACGGCCTATTCCAAAAATGGCGTTAGGAATAAATTATCACTATATTATTTGTCTATTTTAATACGTTAGGTGTATTTTTGCACAATCTCTGACTTATGCATGTAATTGTTTATTTTCTGTGAGCGGTTTGGAAACGTATGTTTTTGCGAAACGGAATAAATAGGTTAAATATGCAACAATCGAAGGTATTAAGTAGCTAAACAGTCGCTGGACGAAGTGTATTGAATTACAAAGGAATTACATTTAAATTATCTTGCGTATTTTTAAAACTATCCTCTTATTAGATACAATCTATTGCAAAGTTGTACGTTTATTTGATAGTTAGTTAGATTAAAGTAAGTTGTTTCGTCAAATGTAGGCATAGTTTGTTTAAACATCCTTTAAAGGAAGCCGAACAGAAAATGTTTGGCCCTATTTAAATAGCTGATAGGCATAATTTATTGCATTTTATACGTCTAACCATATTTAAGCAATATTCATTTAAGTTTTGAGTTCAATTAATCTTAAAAGCAAGTTTGCCCCTTGTTTAAACCAAATTTAATCATAAAATTGCGATCGAGGCATATTTTTATATCCCTTTTTATGGTTTTGTTAACTTTTATTGAATAATTCTGTGAATGGCGATAAAAAGTTGAGAAAGTTTATAAAAAAGTAATTAATTTGTTTGTGGGTTATTTCTGGCAGCTACTACCAATCCGATAAGCCAGAAATTTGTTGTAATGTCGAATGAGAATATTAACAGATATAAGATTACTCTAAATATGTGTGAATAGATATGTGGATTGTTCAACAAGTATACTTAGCCTCCAGATCTGATGGTGCTACTATTGTAAAAGCGATTTATCTTCGTATTTTACAATCTTTTAAACGCATGCTGTTTTCGACTTTTTGGTGCACTATACGCGAGAAAATTTTCAACTACTCAGTAATATGTACTAATCAATCCATGTTTGTTGACGAGCTCAAAAGGAATTTAGCGTCTAACAGCGATAGCAACGTTATCTAAGTATGGTTTTAAGGTTTTGTTTACTCTTTTTCCATATCACTGACGCTTTATGTTACAAAGATTGTCCAACCAAAAATAGTGTATAGATTTAAAGTTAAAAAGTTATCAATAGGCGTTTGAAAGATTGTTCAGTATGAGTGTAAGTCTCTTATGAACAATAAATACTCGTTGAAAGACTAAATATCTATATAGAATTTATTACAGTATTTAAGATAATTTATTAGAACATTCAAATTTGAATTTAGGAAATTATTTTCCTAAAGATATTTTTTGTTATTTTTAACAAAGTGATTTACATCTATAAACTTAGAGTTTATCGTTGTATACAAAACATGAAAGCAATAAGAGTAAAGAATATAAGGAGTGTTGGAAGCAAATCCCACAAAACAATTTATTTGAAACGACAAAATATATCATTTGTAAACAGCCCGATTAGATGCAAAAATATACAATTTATCCGAGGCAGTGATTAAACATTCGCATATTGAGAATCAGCCACCCACACCTAAAAACTTTTTGATGATGACGACGATTACGGCGCGTGCAAAATACAAAACCTACAACCTACGAATGCTCTATTTTCGAAATGAGATCAATATTGTAAATTGTATGCCACGGCGCTACGCTAAATATTTTATGCAAAAACATAACATAGCGCGCGCGAGAAGATAAATTAAAGTAATGCCTTTATTAAAAGCGAAATGTTGAGAAAGTGCACACGCTTGTGTATATTTTAAAATTTCCAATTTAATTCTAAATTGAATGCTCGCTCGGTTGCATCATTTTAAAAAAGCTGTTACCTCACACAAAATTAAAATCATACAGTATCTACCCACAATTCATTGTTTATTAATATTTTGACACATTTTAAATTATTCTTTACTTTAAATTAAAGATGTGCATGGGAAGAAATATCTATTCTCCTTCCAACTATTCCAAAATCGTTATGTGCAATCCTTATCCATCTCATCCCATTATAAAATCATTCGCTTATATTTTATTCTATTCCTTATGATTAAAATATACCTTTCCCTTAATACCTAAATATTGGCTCTCATAAGTACATGGGACCCACTAATATTCCAGAGTCAAGAAATTTCTGATTTAATAGCACAGATCCCCACAACTTATTATTTACTCCCATAATACCATGGTATTTCCACATCATGGGCGTTCCCACCCAGTACACCTAAACTATTATACTTTCATAAGAAAACCTAAATTCCCTCCAAGTGGGTCCCATTGGGTCCCACAAAATTACCTCCAAGTTGCGTATCTTTAAATCAGATAACTAAAATAATTAAACTTTTCTATAAAAGTATTAGAGATCAGACGGAAAACGATTAGAATCAATTATGGCAAATAATTCTTACAATTGTTTAATGATCGTGATGATTTCACAACGTTCACTTGTAATCCCATCGTGATGCCCTTCTAATTAGAATTTTCTGCTATTCCAGAGTCAAGTGATCTCAGAGTTAATATAGGACAGACACTTCAACTTATTATTTACTCTCACGTCATGGGTGTTCCCATACAGTACATCTCAGCTACTTTCATAAGCAAAGCTGAATCTCATCCAAGTGGGTCCCATTGGGTTCCACAAAATTACCTCCAAGTTGCATATCTCTAGATTAAATTTCAAAAATAATTAAACTTTTCTGAAAAAGTATTATAGATCAGATGGAAAACGATAAGAATCAATTATGACAAATTCTTCTTATAATTCTCCCATCGTGATGCGCTTCTAATTAGAATTTTGTGCTGTACCGTAAAAAAGTTAATTGTAGGAAACGGAAATAGAGTCAAAGAGTGCATGTGCGTATTGCATAAGCAGATTTTGTGCAGGTGGGATCTCTGAAACGAAATATTATCCACCCACAATTCACTGATGTTTAACGTTGTTGCCGTTCTTTTTTTTCTGTTCTGTATAAACATATTTTTATAAATGTGTGCGTCATTGGAAAATAAGCTCTTTCTCCGGCCGTGGGAGAGTATAAAGCAGCTATATTTAGTTTTAATCCTATTTTAATGTACATTTGCCGAGAAATACAAATTATTAATTAAATCGCAAATGTTTGGATGTATGAAAAAGTTTCCAAGCGCGCCATTACAGTAATAAATATACAGCGTGATACCTAATTCTGTTCAGTTAGAATACTATGAAGTAATCTTTCAATTAAATTACGTTGGATACTAAATATTACTTAAGATTTTGTATAAAAAAATACTGGATCCCTACTTTTAATTTGCTTGACAAATGCAATTTATTCAAGCTTTTTTAACTTTTAACTAGAAGCCCTGCAATTTTTAATTTTATCAATGCGAACGTCGCTTCGCTCCATAAAACTAATTTATATAGTTGTAAATGTGCAATGTTGTACATTAACTTTGCCTTTTTACACAAAAAACAAGCATCGCAGCTTTATAAAATATTAACGATGCAGTCACTTTAGCGCGAATGAAACATAAAAAATGCTAGTTTTTATATTGCAGAAGCCCACGCATTAAAATTAACTAAAATACGAAGTATATTTAGCGTAGGAGTATTTTATATTGATAAATAAAATATTGTACTACTATACCAATATATACATATACATAATATCTACTCGCAGCGAGGAGGACAAACTCATATACCGAATTGATTTTATTGAAGAGCAACATTTTTCTAAAAGCTGCCGTGCTTTGCCATACCGAAGAAATAAAAAAGGGCAAAAAAATGGAAGCGTAAAATTTTTCTATATATGCGAGCGAGCACACATTCGCTCGCTTAAAATCATGTGAAATGGAAAAGTTGCTAAAAGCCATCAAACAATGATGGTGAATGTTGTTATTGAGCATGGAAACAATGATAAAATGTGCGAAGAAACGCTGACAATTCCATTTTTGTTTTTGTTTTCCATTATTGAAATTGCCAAAGTAATTTTTTATCAATTTATCATCTGTTATATTAGTTGTTTATTATCTATTTTCGGGACGTAGTTGTAAATTTATACTAAATATTTGTTTTTAAATAAATTATTCAAAGCATATAAAAGACATGCTTCTACAAACAATAAAAGGTATCATAGAATAGTTACTATTTCGTTTCTCCATCAAGTAATTTAAATTTAATAATTTGTTATATAGCAATACTTTTTTAAATTTATTGCTGTGTTTGTTTTGTTATGTGCAAAGTTTTGATAAATGCATAAAACATTTACGACATAAAACGTAGTTAATTTTAACAAAAATTAACTCAAGATTTGTGTTTTACAAATTACTATTTTCCAAATGATTGACTAATTGGCAGATATTTTATCACATCGTTAACTTGGGGTTAGCTTGGCTTTTAGATTGCAGTACAAAATAACTGTAAACAATGTTGTTAAGATGTACTCGTAAGTATTCACGTATCTGCATTGAATTTTGCAATAGTTGTGAATTGATATGCACAGCATTTTTGGTGATAAAGTCACTAAGAATGAGTACATTGTAAGAGGTGCATTGTCAACGTTATAGCATTAGTCAATAATTTTTAAGGTTTCAGGCTCAAAATATCTTCCAAAATAATATTGGCAAACTCTTTCAATATACCTACAAGCCCCGAATATATATGGTATGTACATTAAGAAAGCCAAGCACAATTTCTGTGGTTTTCTTGACGTCAGGGAGGGTTGATGCTCGTTCGCAGCGTTCTTCGTCTCTAAAGCCTTTTCGACTTTCTTTTAACTGAATCCACCACGTGTAATGCTTTCTGACAAAACATGGTTCCAGAAGATTTTTTGCAAGATTCCGAACATTTTTACACCTAAAATTTCGTTCCCGAAACAAAATTTAATGCCGCTCTTTTGCCCAATATTGTAATAATCGCCGCATACACCTTTAGCGTCGACGTAAAACAAAAATTGATAAATATTTTTATGTAAAAATTGTTACAGATGTTTATTACAATGCTTACAAGTTATAAAAAATATATAATTAATGTACGGTTTAAATTGAAAATTTGTTTTACTTTTTTGAAACAGTAGTACATCATTTGAATATAAGAAACACTAAAATCAACTCAATAGATTTTATTTAAATCAATGCGATGTAAATATTTCAATAAACTATTGTAAATTATCTAAAATTTTTTTTAACTTTATAAAATTCTTTAAAACACGAAAAAGGCACATTTGGTGCATATTAGTAGATTGCATTTTTCTAGAAATAGCGTAGTTTTTGAAATTGTATTGTGCTCACGCGAACAGTAACGCATTTTTTGCAATACGATAGCATTGTTTCTTAAAAATTAATAAGCAAAACGTGGGAATTTATCTATTATTCAATTTTATTATAAAATAATTAAATATACTTATTCTGTTCATAAAATAAATTTGCTTTCAGTGCGACGGAAATGTTTGTGTAAAAAAGCTTTAGAATTTTTTGCTGTTATAGCATAAAACCGAAATTATATAATCAATTATAACGATATTTGGAAATGGCACTCAATTTTCCATAAAAAACGCATATGGCAATGATGCTTTTATTCAAAATATATATGTAGGTACATAAATAACAACATTAAAACTGGAGAGTTTAAAATATTATTTATTGATTTTTAAAATGCAACATAAAAACCATTAATCCACTATAATATCCCAATTTTGAAATATGTTTTTTTTTAATAATTACGTTACATTAGTTGTTACTGGTATATTAAAAATATATTTAAAAGCAAGCACATTTTTAACAAATAATTAAACAAAAAATTACTTATCAAAAATACTACACATTTTTTCTATTGATATAATGTAACTAGACATTTTATTTGCGAATCATATTTTTTGTTGTGTGCACATAAATAAAAAAAAATATATGTGACATGCTTAAAAATATTATTTATGACTATTAAAAACACAATAAAATTCGCATAAATCAACCCCATTATTTCTTGCTTTTTAATAAAATCAAATACAGATTTTTTTACTGAATTTAATTGTCTGTATAATTTATGTTGTTTTCTTTTTTACGATGCATGATAAATGACAACAGAATATAATTTAGGAGTAGTAGGTATGTTAGAGTTGAAACCAAAATATCCATTTTGCTCTATCTACAGCTTACAAATCTTTGTTATTAAACAGTGTAATTAAATAAACACGATATAGTTGCATGAAAGTTGTAAGCATAATAATAAAGAAACAGCAGTGGCGGGTTTTCCCGTAGGTAATTGTGGCGGCTGCTACGGGCATCACAAATCAAGGGGTTCACAAACAATCAAATAATGATAGTATGCCTTTTATCATTGAGTTTTGCTTAAAAATTAGAAGTCGTTAACAGTAGTCTTTGACATTTGGCAAGTTTTCGCATTAAATTTCGTTAATTTTTCTAAAAAATAGATAGTATCGTTTGAAGTGACTAAAAATTCTCAAAAAATTGTTTAAAGAAATAGAGGGGTCAAATTGCAGTTAAAAATTCACAATATATTAAAATTATTTACATTTTCCTTCAATTTGATGCAAATTTTATCAAAGATGATTAAATTATTGTCATTTTTAATAAACTAAGAAGACACGTTAATCAGAAAATACCGAATTGCTTTGTTACGATTACAAAAAAAGTGTAAAAAAGCCAATACGATAAAATCACTAAGGGCTAGGAAATTTGATTGGCCGTAGACTAAGTATATACCTATCTGCATATCTACGGAGGTGTCCCTAAAGTTTTTAATGCTTGAGGCGAATTTAAGATTAACTTCGTTAGTGAAAAAGAGTTTTTTTTGCTTAAAATAAAGCAAGTACCTACCTATTAAGAAATGGAAAATTGCAACTAATTACAATAAACTAATATTTTTTTAAATTCTTGAAAATGATGGCTTTTTATATATATTGGGTTTATTTATTTGATTTTCTTAACCGATTATCAAAAAAGAAAATAATTTTCTTGCGACATTTCTTTGTACACTCCTATTCTAAACGTAGTAATCGTAATCTTTTTGAGAATGAATTAAAATGTTTATTTTATATCACCAAATAATAAAAATATATATGCCATATGTAGGTATATAAATATTAATGATATAAATAAATCGAACCGTCAAAATTAATGGATGCTGCGCAAACACAAATGCCTCATCCTAATTGCTTATATCACAGTAAATTATGAAAAATTGCGAATTTGTAAATAGGGGTTGAGTGATATAGAGTAGTGCAAAAATTGCGTCTATCGGGATTATTATTTGTTGTGTAATAAATGTGGCTCAATTACATCGCACACACAACTATTTATTATGATTTAAATTTTAATTATATTGAAGTACTAATCCATATTGTTATTTTGCTCGTATAAATCCTTCATAGTCTGCATTGAAATTAAGAATATGAACTGAATTGTCGGCTATTCGTTGCTATTTACTTTAGGTGTTATGCAGTTTGAAATATCCCTTGCTAGATTCTTACATGAATTCAGTGCTGGATTAACCAATAACAAATAAGACAAAGTCTACGGTGCGAAATTCATAGCGGGTCGGATTTGCGGGCTCCATTTTTGTGTCATTTTGTTATAAAAGTGTTAAAGTTAAAAATACAGAGTCTGGCCAGATACCTCTCACATTTAAAGGGGGGATTATTTTAGTGGCTACTAAAGATGACTAGCAAATGGAATTCAATTTTTTTAAAATCATGTTACACCGTAATTCGCTACTGGAGGCGCCCTTTGGACAAACTACAAACTATTAAATAAGAGAATTTTTATATATAATTATAATTTAGATTATTAAAAAAATATTAAATTTTAATCAATAAATTAATAGATCACACTCTATTGTACGGTATTTCATATAAAATCAAACAAAATAAATATTGCAAATTACAAAAATAGTACAAATAGTTCAAATATCCAAAAAATATTTGCACAAATTCTGCAAATGTTTGCTTTACATCCAAAACGTAATAATCAACAAATTACGTAGAGTTAAGTTTCTATTTAAATTTTTATGTCTACATTGAGCTGCATGTATAGATATATAGGAAATTACGAGCATAACATGTTGTGGATAATTTTCTGACAATCATCGTAATATCTACATTTTTATTAAAATACTTATGTTCTACTTCACGAAAACCAAAAACCAACTAAGAATATGTTGTTCATGCATTTCAACAACAAAAAAAGATTCAATATAACATCATTTACTAAATGTCATTCAACTTGATTAAATTATCATTTTAGGTAGGTATTATTAATATCACAATTTCCATGAAATATTTGAATAGTTTTAATGTAACACAATTACTCATTATTTTCTATTAACATCATTGATTATCGTCGCATTACTGTTACAACAATCGTTCCATTTTATCAAATTCACATTATTGATATGCAAATATTTCTACTTAGTACAAATCATCGCCATTGCGCACACATGATTAATTTTCGCTATAATTAATTCATATTTCATAATGTGCTTAATTGAAATCAACCAACATGTCATGGAAAGCATTTGCGGTTACACTAAAATCTAGGTCAATTTTTATTATTTCATCGCAAATATTGATAGGAAAGACAGTGTGCAGATTTTTGTCTGCATTCATCTCACACGCGAAATTTGTGTTGTTTTAGCGCTTTGAATGTTTTCGCTGCCTTGCAACACAAATAACTAACGAAAATTTTACATTACGTCCTCGTCACGGAAAAACTTTACAATTGTGTACATAAATCATTCACGCCTTGAATTAATAAAAATGTGTCGCTTTATGAATAAAAAAGAACGATATGCTTAAACTGAATTTTAATGAAAAAAAGTGTTAGTTTTAAATCAATAAAAGTGCTTGCATTTCTGTATGAATATTCATTTTTAATTAAAATACTTCAAGATTAATCAAGCTTTTTTGTTAAGGATATTTTTACCCATTACTGTCAACTTACATTTAATACAACCACTTATAATATGGTTTTTCGGTGAATAAGTTGCAATGAAAATTTAAATTGATCAATATCATTTTTTTTGTTTTTACAAAATATTTGTGTGCGTGGGCCTTTATATATAATATTTATGAAATTGTATAAAAATATTTAATGTGCTACGCCTTCCGTGAAAATTCATCACAATTTACAGATTGAAACGTTTTGAGTGCTGCTATTCTTGCGTTCTTTTTTTTACTTTGAGCTTTATTTTATCTGATAAAGTTTTTTTGTATTTAGATTTCAAAATCGTGTTATTTCATTCGTCCAATCACATATAGGAAACAGACTATTCCTGCACTTGTGCGGGAGAAAATTTAGACGTATAACTTTAATTTGATTATCAAATATATGTAAAATTAACTGCAGGCCAGGTATTTTTACTGATTGAGACTGACAACAAGACGTTAATGCCCACGAGAAAATTAACAAAGCAAAATGGCAGAAAGCATAGAAAGGGAAAAAAGTTGTAAAAACAGTGAAAATTGGCAAAAAAGCATCGAAAACTATGGAAAAAGTTGTAAAATAATCAAAAGCAGGAAAAATCGTGGAAACTTTTTAGACCACCCTTGTATGTCCTCGTGAATAAAGATGCATTTCTTATGCTTACCTATAGATGCCTGCACCATTATTTGTTATGTTTATCACTAAATGATTTTTTTCGGTTTCAATTCTTAGTGATGACGACTACCCTAATACCTTGCCCGCAGTTATTATGTTATAGTTATTTAGGTTATAAGACAGGTAAAGGCGGTTTTACAGTTGCCGAGTAGGCGTGCAGGCCGAGGCGATTGCCGATGCCTGAATATACGAGGCAACTGTAAAATAGCACTTGCCTGGCAAATAACGTACAATATTTTTCATGTCGACAAAATATTTAAGAAAAATTAAACGTTTTGCATTTAATGACGCAAATGACAAATAAATATTACTGAGAAGTAACTTTATTATTTACAAATTTTTATCATGATCAATATCACTAGCGTCACTAAACATACAATTAGAAAGTTCGCAAAAGGTAAAATATAATAATAAAGTCAGTTATTTTTCTGAAGATAAACTATTACGTTTATGACAATCAATCATATATCATTGATATAGTTTCAACCCGTTCAATTCTCAAATTAGAAATATGCAACCACGTATGCAACTAATCTGGAAACTTTTGAAATTTAAGGTTGCATTCCTTATTTTACCTGTCTAAGTATTTTTTACTTTACCACTTTTCCTGCCGCTAGACGCAGTTAGAGACGTATGTAAACAAAGCAAACAAGGACGGAGGCATGTCAAAACTTTTTACTAATATATCATATTTCTAAAAATATTGCATTTGCAACATTCCCCGCAAGCGCATTGTGCCGTAAATCCTCTTACCAAGATATCATTTGTTCCAAATCTAGTTATTAAATTTACTGTTCCATAAAAATATTACTAAAAAGTCTCTATAGCAATTGTAAGATTTGTTTAAATTAAAACTATTTACTGTTTTACATATTTGGTTTATAAATTTTTCTTTTTTCTCTAATCATATTTAATATTTTTTTGTAAACTATTTTGTAATAAAAGTAAAACAATTCATAAATTGTTGTTGTATGTCATGAAATATTTGCAGCTTGATTTATTGAATTGTTTTAAAAAATTTAGAATATTCTATGCTTTTGAAATTGTGAATTCATCATAGTTTACATATGTATATGGTATGAAATATATAATTCAGTTGATAATTGACAGGAACGTCATAAAGTTGTGTTACAACATAATACATAATTACTTGGAGTTTGGTAAACACTCTCTTATAACATCGAAGTTCTTTGTATAAAGTTAATCTTTTAACATCTAAGCGCAAAAAATCGTTTTTCTTAAAATTGCCTTGGATTAGGTATGTATTATCTACCTATACATTTTAAATTTGATTGCGGTGAACACAGGTTTATAATTTATTTATACCATCTATTGATTAAAGGATGAGTAAAATCTTCTTGACAATAATGCTTTAGATCAATAATTCAACAATACATGGTTTAAAACGTAAAGGAGAATCGTGTTATTTAAACTATTGTACAATACAAAACTTACAATAAAAATTTGCTCGACTCGTTATGAATATTAATTTTTGATTAAACCCAATCTCTATTGCTGCTTTTAAATTTATCGATTCAATGATTCATTATGCTAGAATAAATATGTTACCTATTTCATAAGCATCACGTGTGCGCGATAAATCTTGTTGTGCGCGGTTCTTTAAACACAAAACCTTTACAACAAGGGCGGAAAAGAGAGAGAGAGAGTGAGCAAAAAAACGCTTTTAATCACATTTATTCAATGTAGTTATTTGATTGTAAATGTTGTGATTTCAACAATGAGAATGCGAACACAGTATATTGTTGGAAAGTTTATTAAGCTACCCGACTGTAATTTTACTTATTTACCGAGCATGATTTCGATAATGAAAAGTGTTGCGTTCAGTTTCGATCAACTTCGCATAGTAACTTTATTTGAAATTAATGAGGGTGTTGATTATTATTCGTTCAGGGATCTAGAAAATGTTTGGGCAACAACAAAATTAAATTCGATTTTCCAAATTTTTGAATGATTTCGTAATTAAAACATTTATTTTCTTAAAATAAAGATAATTCATTCAAATATCTAATAAAGTATGTACACCTACATAACCAAATTATAATTTATACAAGTTAGAGTTGAGTTGATCCAACTTGATTGAACTGAATAATTTAAAATATAAATAAATAATTTTTGTAGTTGAAATTAAATAAAAAAAGAGAATATTATTTGATATAAGCGCATTTTATTGAGTGAACATGTAACAGAAAACAATATCCTTTAAGGGGGGAAATCCAATTAGAACGAGTCAAAATAAGCCATTTTCAAGAATTTTTTTGCAGGAGAAAAAGTTTTTCTATATTTTTCGAACTTAAACATTTATTTATATATGTTTTGGACTGTCTATAGGTATTTTCTTTCTTCAAAAATATTTAAAAATATATGACATATGAAACATCTCATTTGGCAGGTCCGCGTGCGAGTTGCTCAGCTGTTGTAAAAATGGCGTCCGTGATATTTATCCTATAAAAGCCAACTAAAAAAATTTTTATTATTTAGACTCATAATTCCCAATTGAACCTAAAATAAGGGAAAAAAGTCAAAAATTTTGGATATAAAACGCTTATGAAAGTAAATTTCCATTTTTTGACGTTTTCTCTGCACAATTTTTGCAATAAATCAGTCATTTTGTTTATAATTTTCACAATCATTTAGATTCACCAACATTGTACTGATGTCACAAAGTTGTGTACAAAATATTGAGAAAAACGTGTTTAAATTTTTGACGAGTAGCGGCGCTGGTCAAGAGATTTATTGCGCTCGGAGGTCATAACTTCCGAACGACTGCGAATTTCGATTTAAAACATTGGGAACATATTCTTACAATGTTAAATAAGCATTATATGCAAAAAACAAAAAATTAATTTTTTGAGAGTTCTAATTGGATTTCTCCCCTTAAATAGATTTATTGTTACAGTGCGTTTTATTTAAAGGTATACATATAGAAAATATATAATGTATATACTTTTTGCTCTCTCCTTGAGATTCTTAAACATTAAATGTTGAATGAAATTTTGCTTTATGGATGGGGGAAATTTAACTTTAATTTTCATTCAATTTTGCTTTGATTTTTAGCATTTTTCATCAAAATATTTAAATATTTTTATCAAAAGTGTTAAAAAACAAGATGAACTAAGTTTTTTTTCGATTTTCGAACAATAATTATAAAATTCTTCAAATAAAATTGATGGAAAATGCTGAAAGATAGATTTTAAAAGCAGAACTAACTGTTTAACTTAATTTCCAAGTGTGTACATGTGCAACAGCTCACACTCCAACTTTATCAAATTATTGAATTTCATATGCATGTATATGTCGAATTTGGATGTGGGATTTTGACAGTCTACACTCTACAGCTACACCTTTGGAGCTTTATACAAAACTTTTCTTTAGCTTTGAATGTTACAGGTGTATAGAAACAATACCCTAGCAAAAATCTATAAATGAAAGCTTTTCTAATTACATTAATTTCCAATAAAATATAAGAAGGTGAATTATAATTCATATTTTAAAATATTTAAATTTAATATCTAATCTATTGAAAATTCCTATTTTTATACCATATGGATAGATCACCTCAATTGACGTGATTACCTGAATAATAATCCACAATCATTTACGATGTTATTAAATTTTATGATCTTATTATATACGTATATTTATAATATTATACGTTAATCCAACTTTGCAATTAATATACTCATTTTGTATTACATAATTTAATTTTTCGCGCTTGAAACTTTACAAACATTAAATTTTACTCTAACAATCACATCGCGGTAAGGCCGTGGAACAATTTCCATGTTGAGAGTTTTTATTTCACACACAAAGAAACTTTAATTTCAAATTGGATTTTAATTCATGGTATAATGTTGTAATTAGCCGACGAACGCAAACAGTCCAGGAATGTGATAATTAACAATAAACAAAATGTAATCTAAATTTAATTAACCTTTAATTGATCAAAATTATTCAACATTAACGAGAAATTTTACATGCATATTGCAAATAATAACTTTTTCTTTCTAAGTCCAGATTGATTGGTGTGTGATATCCAATATAATCTAGATTAATTTTTAATTAATTGAAATATTAGGTGCATTTCAATTAGGTAGTCTATCTTTATTTGACGTTTAATGGGTCTATAAAATCCAAACTGGTAGACTTGAAAAGGTGCTCGAATCTTAAATATGAATATGAATAAATAATTATTTAACATT
Source organism: Adinopsis sp. GC000173 (assembly GCA_030264715.1). NCBI lineage: Eukaryota > Metazoa > Arthropoda > Insecta > Coleoptera > Staphylinidae > Adinopsis > Adinopsis sp. GC000173. The sequence goes on along the minus strand of JARJDW010008121.1, from coordinate 1,316 downwards.
AATGAGAAATTTAACATGCATATTGCAAATAATAACTCTTTTTTTCTAAGTCCAGATTGATTGGTGTGTGATTTTCAATAAAATGTAGATTAATTTTTAATTAATTGTAATATTAGGTACATCTCGATTAGGTAGTCTATCTTTTTTAGACGTTTAATGGGTCTATAAAATCCGAACTGGTATACTTGAAAAGGTGCTCGAATCTTAAATATGAATTTTAATTAAAAGTCTCTTCATTCCCACTTCTTTATGCTTCGCCCTCGTATCCGACGATTTTAAAATTACTTTTCCTAATTTAAATCAAGCAATTAATTTACATTTGATTATAAATTAGTTTTCCTTGCGATGCAATTATTGAAAAACAGCAACTTGGTTATTTCAGTCAATAGGATTGTTGATTGATCTATTTTAGAATTGGTATATTTCTCCCAAGGGAAAGATAAATATTATCCTCGATAGGGTTTAAAAGACGACAAGTTTATTATGTCATCTAGCTACTAGATAGATATAGTTCACATCGATAGTGTATCGACTAATACATAATACCTGATAATATGCATTATGTGCAAGAAACAATAAGTTTCATCATCTTGTTCTAATTTAAGCAAATTTATTATATCAACGTTCGCCAAATTCAATTAATTAATAAAAGTGTTCATAATTAATTAGTTTTGTGCAGTGACACAAATACATTACATTATAACCTATAGCTATATGTATATGTATCTATTTTCAATTTACCAAATTCATATTATATTATGAATACATCACATAATGTGAAATACACAAATCAATAAAAATTACAAAAACCGTGTTGTGATTAAATATAAAACATAAATCATACTCAATTTATTTGATTTAATTTAAACTAATATTTTATTTAAATGTACTCGCACATGAATATTTTAAAAAGTACAAACTCACGTGTGTATGTACACATGCGAAAGTTTTTTTGTGAGCTTGTGATGATTACATGGAATATATTTGTGTAATGAAATTAGGTTTTGCTTTTTTTTGCCTTCTTTTGCATGTTTATCATCACATTTATAACATGAACATGTAAATGCATTAGGGAATGAAAAAGTTTATATAATATTCATTAAACTAGAACATAATTAAAGCAAGATATTCGTCCTAATTTAACACCTTTTGGTTTTTGGCACACATGCATAAACACACGAATACAGTGATAAAAATACCCATACAGCCATGCAACATTGCAGCAACATTGCATTGCAATTTTTGCAACATTGCAGCAACGTTGTGGGAAAGCTGCTTATCCCGGTTGCAGCAATATTGCAATGCAATGTTGCTGC
>JARJDW010008102.1:0-14154 GCA_030264715.1 Adinopsis sp. GC000173 | reverse complement strand
GAAACGCAAAGCGAGACAAAAGTGATAACTAAGAATTCGAATAAGATTTTTTTGAATTTATTGGGACCAAATGTAGCTTATACTGATAGCGATAATGAAATTTTAGCGAATTTACGTTATTGCAATGACGATATGAATAATGAAAAAATAAAAGTAACACAAATTACAAATTACAGGGTTATCATTCCATAAGTAATTTGGTTATCTTTGTAACAAATGTAGATGTTCCAGGTATTTGAATATTTGAATAAGGAATTTTGTTGTAGTTAGTAAAGGACTAAAAAACCAAATTAGGACCAACTACATAATATCAATTATTAAAAATATAATCAAATTTGCAATCAATATATTTTCAATATTGATATGTGAGTTCTACATTGCGTTTTAATTTCTTTATTAATTAGAACGCGATAAGTTTATCTTCCTACTTCCTGCACTATTTTAAAAGAGCGTTTAGATTTTAAAATGTAGCACGTAAACAGATTCGACATGTCAAATATTCATAAGTCATATAGCAAATGAGGTAAAAGTATCTATAATGGCCCAAGTTGAAATTAAGTAGCATAGCTAAGCTCCTATCGCAATCTATATGTTTAATTTACTTGAATGTACATCAAGGGTCCAAAAGTTTCATCCCTTGCTGCAGTAAAACTTATAGATTACGATGGAAGTGTAGCGACGCTACTTTATGTCATGATGGCCCATTATTAGGTACCTTTACCTTATATAAGAAGTGTAGGCCACGTGTCAGAGGTCGTTGTCAAAATTCCATGCTAGGAATTTAAGTTTGAAAATGAAAGCGGTCTTCAAAAACCTGTAGAACTCGATAATAATGTACAAAGAATGATGAATTTACCACATTTTATTAAAGCAAAACTATTATTCCCAAATACTTTACAAATAAAACTGAATTGCTTATGGGATGAACGAATAATTATAATTTTTATTGTCTTATACACAAACATTTCAGATTAAATGGGAATTAATCGATGAATTAAATAAAAACACAACTTCTTATCAATATTATGGAACTATATTGCAAATACCTTCAAATACATTTAAATATAATGTAAAGTATAGCATTAATTGCTTTGTTTATAATGATAATGAACTGGTAGCGAATGTAAGTGTTGGAATATACACATAACAAATAATTTATTTAAGTTGCATCTTATTAGGGCAGCCATATGCTGCAAACGCAACAACGCAAGATGACAATAAAGTTAAGTAGCAATAAAATATCAACAGGCGTTAATCAACCGATTAAAATCATCGCGAACATTGATGCTCCAAACGATGCGGATTTTGATGTATATAATTTATTAAACGCGTATTAATTCCTTGAACTTATCAACATTATTATTATTATTTCAGCTTGTGTGGAATTGTATATTCAATGACAAACCATGCGATAATTTTGAAATTAATACAGCCACTCTATTATTGAAAGACGGTTTTTCGGAAAGCGGAATGTATGATTGTATAATATGTTATTAATAAAAAGCATATTTGAAATTTTAATAAATATTTTAGATACACAGTCACGGCAGGCGTGAAGAAAAACGATGATATAGCGAATGACACATGCATTATTGAAATAATTGAAAATGTTACAAGGAGTATTGAAGTTAGTGAGATACAGGCAATAATTAATCCTTCCGAGACTGTAGAAATTACAGCAAGAGTAGCAAATCTAGTAGATAATTGTACTTTAGAATGGAATGCTCCACAAATCGATGGCTATGAAAGTTTAGATTTTACGAAATTGGTTAGATAATCGAATTTATATAAAATTGTTCAATATAATATTTAATACTTTTTGTTAGCCGGATCGAAATACGCTTTCAACGACTGTTTCTAGCAATGAAGATAAACAGGTGGAAGAACTTAATGATTCATCAAGCAATGGAACGATAAATAGAGAAATAATGCTTGCCATACCTCCGGCACAAGGTAGTTGGGATGGATTAAGGGGTAATGTAATGTATCTGTTCCGAATCAACGCTACCTGCCCCAATGAGGATGACACGTTTGAAACAACCTTCGCGGATGTAGTTGTAAAAACTAACTCTGCACCGAAAGTTAATGGCTTCAATGTGAATCCCACCACCGGGCTAGCATTGACAACAAGATTTGAATTTGAAGTGAATAGTGTTGAGGATTTGGATGAGCCGATTTTATATAATTTTGGTTATACAATCAATAACAAATCGTATATTTTAAGCTCTTTGCACAATATAATGAATTACTCGACAGTATTGCCTTATTCCGGTATGAAATTATTAATAATTTATTATTTTTTATTTAAAATCATCTTTTAGAAAGTGATATGAGCACATTTGTAATTGTCTGTGATAGTAAAAACGCTTGTAATATAACGAATGGACCAATGGTTAAAATTAATTCATTATCTAATCTAACGGATGATGATAATTCGTAAGTATTTATAATTACTACATCTATAGTTTCCAACAAGTAGCAATATCATTATTATTAATTGACAGGAAATTTAAAAATATATTTTTGAGAGATTTAAGAAGAGGTGATTATGTTAAGGCATTCAACTTTGCGCGATTTATGCTACTAACCTATAAAATCTTCAATAATGATGCACGATTAAAAGATATTGAAGATTTCATTAACGATAATATTAATAAGCAATATGAATATTTAATTCAGGAAAGTGTCACTGATGAACTCAAATACGTATCAAATAATTTGATTAAAAACACAAAGATGTTGAAAGACGATATAAAACTAACAGAAATTGTCCTACAGGCAAGTATTTTACATTACCTTCCTATTCATTTTATATAAACTATTCAATTCTTTATTGAAGAATTTAATAAAATTGCGAGGTAAAATGACTGAAAAAGTGAGTGAAAAAATCGTAACGGAAGAAATAAACAACTTGAAATTAGTTTTGAATAAACTGGCGTCGTCGAGTGAATTGAACACAATAACTCTGGAAGATGTTCAAGATTATCTGGATGTCTCCGAATTGGTAATTACAACATCGTCTGATAGTGACACGGTTAAAGATGAGAAATTTCATTTACTCCTACAACTTGAAAAGTATATGGGGCCGTTATGTAAATTAATCTATGAGCGCGGTATTCGCGTCAAGTTAGGTAAAATATTTATGAATTGAAACATTATTATTAATAATAATTGAGTGATTTGATTTTAAGAGTACAAAACGTTTGGTGTTAGTTTAGAGAAACTATCAGGAACGTACTTTAATAACTTTATGTTTGTTCCGTACATACAAAATCCATGGCAAATATATTTTCAAATAAAATTAAACTATACGTGGACGTACGCAGTAAGAAACAAACGGTTGTGTATTGCAAGAGGCTTATTCGACGGGTATCTAGATAAAAATGGTTATTCTTATTGGACGGATATGTTCGATTCTGCTACCAATAATAAATTCGAGACTACTGTAAATTTAAATAACTTGGTGAGAACACCAAAATTCGAAAATAGCGATTCGAAGACGGTACGTGTAAAATTCCCAGAATTTAGATTACAAACGTTGAGGAGAGTTTTTTCCAAAGTGTTTTTCCCAACCAAATTTTGCTGCCCAAAGCAGTGTGTTATTTAATTTCTTAAAAGACAAGTATGGAAATTTTTTTTGCTCATATTTACTAAATATTTTTTACTAACTTCTTCATAGTCGATCCGTTGATTGTTTTATTAATGATTTTATTTATGAATAGTAAAACTTATATCTGAGTATGTTGGAATATAACTTTTAAAAGAACTTTGTTGGAGCACAGCACAAAATAGGTTGAGTAACATTGATCTAGGATATGTAGAAGACATCGTTAGTTGCTATTACGATCCTCAAATCGCCAATACCGCCAATATATGTAGAGAAAATATTAGGGGTTGATTCATAGCAGTGAATTACGAAAATATTAGTAAAAAGCGTTGACAAAAAATACATTTTAATTCTCTGCTGCATATTTTATTATTCACAACAATTTTGAGTAATTGGCCATGATAGAATAAAAGGCAAAGAAAGGTTATAGATAATATAAGACTGTATTTTTTATACTAAATTCATAATCCAAGAACTATAATCTAGCTCACGGGAATGACCAAAAGCTAACTATATAACTCAACTAGTTTTTATGGCTTTGAGAGAGAATCGTCAACTTGGAAGCTTCCTATCTCTTAGCAACTAATCATTAAAAAGAAACAAACAAAAAATTGGCATGTTAAACATTGTATATTATATTTTTTATTGTCTTCTAACCAACTTAGAAGTTTGTAATCAAAGTCCTGGAATACTCGGTATATAACCAGGTAGTAATTTTGTTTAATGTTATTTTTAGTGTGCAGTCTACAACAATAACAGATGGTTCAAGTGCAATAGAATAACAACAGATGCAAACATTTTATGTTTTTGCAATCAATTAGGATATTTTCGCATAGAAGATTTATCTGTTGTTAATGACTTTGATAATGAGTTTGTAACGAGTATTTCAACATTGAATTCCTCCTCATCAATATCAACAAATGCTAAATTTGTTACGACACCACCGTTATCGTATACAACGAAGCCTATTGATAAAACAACATATGCAAATACAGAAAAATATGGTAGCTATACGAAAATAAATTCTAACGAAACACTCATCAATTCTACTGATAAAACATTACTACTACAAGCGAATTTATTATCAAATAATTTATCAACAGGTATTGTTGTAATATATAATAATACAATACGTAAATTGCATTCAAGCATATTTTAGGTGATAAAGTTTCGATAGCTTTGATTGGATTATCAGTGTTTGGAATCATTATTTTAATGATTCTTGGCACGTTCATAAACCGCATTAAACGAGAACGCACAATTGAATCTTCGGATAATATATTTCCCAAATATGCTGATGTTTTTCATGAAGAAACTCTACATGGAGTTACTAATTAATTAATCGGGTTTAATTATCTATAAAAATGATTTTTTCTGTATAATTATGTACTGATTTGAGTTTGTGTGAACTTACACTAAATGAGCATAGCAATTGTTCGTCGATCGACATAAAAGCCGCTGCATTCTTGAATTCGCCGCAATAATTTGGTGCTGAAAATATTGTCACCAGCTTGCGATTACCAAAAAATTCATAACCATCTTCTACCACCTAATAACATCTACTATTGTGAATAAATTTATTAAATTGTTTGTGATAATACCTGATGGCCTCTTACTACTAAATCGAAATTGTATTTTTCCAAAAATTTATCGAGAATGTCTTTACCAAACAACCATGATATGCCGCGATCACTCTCCTCCCAGCCAACCACGTCTTCACCGGGATCCGACCACAACAAATCGCATGCAATGCACTCTTTCTCCGGCTCTAAAAGCGGTCGTTTAATCTCTAATATCTGACCGATTGATTGCATTACGGGACTCAATCCACCATGACAGCAGAATATCTTATCTTCAATAACCGCAGCAAAAGGCAAACAATTGAATACATCAGTAAATAGTTTAAAGATCTTTGTGTTGTATCGTCGCTTGCACTCGTCGTAAAATCCATAAATTGAGCATATATTCACGCATTCATGATTGCCGCGTAGCAGAAAGAAATTTTCGGGATACTTGATTTTGTAGGCGATGAGAAGACAAAAGGTTTCAATCGACTGCTTTCCTCTATCGACGTAATCGCCCAAAAATAAGTAATTGACTGTGGGTGGAAATCCGCCGATTTCAAAGATTTTTAATAAGTCACCGTACTGACCGTGCACATCACCTAAATAATGAACTTGATTAGTAGTGATGGTGACAAAGTAAAGACTTGCAAAGGTTACCAACTACTTTTATAGGCGTTTCAAGCTCCAATAGATTTGGTTGTGCTACAAATATTTCCCTCGCTTTGAAACATAATTGCTTGATATCACTTTCACTCAGCTTCACTTTTTTCTTTTTCGTATTTTGAACTGGAACCAATGGCATGTGTGAGTGGTAAGCGAAATTAAATAAATTTATTAAACTCACCTGATAATAATTGTTTTATGATTTTATTTACATTTAGTGACATTTTTTCAATAACAAAATGCACAAAAGCTTGTTGTATCAAATACCATAATCAATGAGTGCTCCACATTACACTATCATCTTATCATTAAATATTAGATAGATAAACAATAGGCGGTTTAATTTTTCTTATTAATTATCTCGATTTTTATTGTTCTTTCGAAGCGTATTGCAACATTATCATTACAACGACTGTCTATTTGTTTTTAAACAATAACAAATAAATGGTATTTAAAAAGGCGATGACGCTGTTATTAATTTAGCTAGTTTAAGAAATATTTATTAATGGAGTGTTCTGATTAGTTGTAAATTGATTGTATATTTGAATATATTACTTACTATAACTATATACATGTAACTTCTTTTCTTATTGGATCAAAACAATTCAATACATTTGTAAAACAATACAGTAATTAAACTATTTATAAACAAAGATTATCAAATAGCAGATTCAAACATCAAGTTGTTGCATTAATTGCTAGTTCATTGTTTGAAATCATATTGAATTAGTATTATAAAAAAAACGTTGCTTCTGCGTATCGAACATACACGTTCAGGCACTTGTGTTATCACGAAATTGGATATTTGGAAAATCGTTATTTAATAACAGCCGCTTATATTTATTTTTCGGTTCTTTTTTACACGTTACACAATGTACAAAGCATTTCAGCCAATTGCTTTCCGCTACTAGATTCTATAAATCACAAATTATTTATGAAAAAAAATTGTTAATTAATTTTATTGAGTAACTTACCTCTATTACGACCGCAATAATAAAATGAACAATAGGAAAAACCAGTAGTTTGTCCTTAAATAGCCGTTGCACGTATTCGTGTTTTGGAAGGTAGATAATTTCAAAGAACTCAGCAAATTGTTTTGATGGCGTAATACATAAATAGGTTGTAATGCATGTTAACGTTAAAGACGCGACCAGCAGCCAAAAATTCGTTATTAATCGAGCACGAAACGGCAAGCCTTTGGAATATACAAGAGCTAATATTACATACTGAAAACAAGATACTGTAAATAGTACAGTATTTCCCCAACATACAATGATTTCGTCTTTTTGCACTTCGTTTGGAATGTACCATGATTGTTGCGTGAGGTAAATCAGTGCGCTGTATTGTACAAAACCACATAATAATATCTGCAACATCATTGGAATTATATTTATTCCAGCAATTAGAGATCCCATCGGACGCTTTGCGACCAAAGCATTGGAAGGGCCTTGCCTACCAATTGTAAGTGCAAGGCTTGTTGTTATAATCAAATCAATAAACAAAAATTGACGATCGCCGAGTATGGAGTTATTCTAAAAAATGACATAAAAAATTATGTAAATTCAAATTAAATATATATAATTACGAAATTACCTTATATAAAATGATAATTGTAAAAAATTGAATCAAACTATACAAGGCCATGTATTTGAACACAGCAAAACTCGTTACCAAAGCGCATCGTCCTTCTAGCATTAAATGTATCAGACATGATATATTATCTATGCTGGACGTAAATGGAGCAGCGACGCTAGCCTCCGCCTGGGACAAGGAAACACCAACATGTGCCGCTTTCAAGGCCTGGTAAATAATATAATAGTTATTTGAAATTGCTTAATATAAATTAAAAATTTTACGTACACCGCAATCATTTGCACCGTCGCCAACCATCGATACTATATAATCTAAGCTCTGCAAGCTCTTTATCAATTGCGTTTTATGGTCGGGCTGGAACCTTGCGAAAATCGTTGTACGCAATAACAATTTTGGCAATAAATCACTGTAATGAATGCGTAGCGCAGTCCAAGTCCTGCCATCCATAGCAAAATGATAATGCTGCAATAATTTATAGTTAATTAATTAATCATCGAGTAAAATATTATTATTATTTCATACATTATAATCGAAATTTATTGCAGTAGCTTCCGCGTTTCCACTCTCAATTTGCTCGATAAATACTTCTGGAATACTATCAGCCCCTGCATCATTAACATTTAATCGAAGTATTTCATCGGTAGTGTTGACCATGCCGCATTCCCTCGCAACACTCATCGCCGTCATAATATTATCGCCCGTAATCATCAACGTGCGAATGTTCGCTGAATGCAAATTGGCGAGGACCGGCTTCGTTTCCGGCTTCAACGTGTTCTGCATGATTAAGAAGCCGAGAAAGTGGAGGTTGTTTTCAACATTTTCGCGCTTCACCTTTTGAGCATCTTTCCACTTGAATTTTTTATCGAGTTCTTTATAGGCCAAAGCAATCACACGATAACCTCGGGCGGAATATTCCACCAATTTATTATTAAAATCATTCGGAATGCTTTCGCGCAAACACATTGATTGAATTTTCTCTGGTGCACCTTTGGTATAAATGATCATATGATTTTGGCCTAAAATTCGGCAAATTACGGACATTCGTTGTAGCGTCGATGAGAATTGAAATTGTTGAATTATCCCTATTAGATACGGCATCTATAAACAAATACCCTACTAGAAATTCATAATGGGTATTAATAATAAATGTGTACCTCTACATCATTTTCCTGATTCACTATTTGAGATGTATTAAACTGCTGATTTGTTGGCCTTACAAAGGTGGGTGCCAACATATCATAGTTTGTAAACTCATCGCCTGGCTCCTCTAATTCCTAATATCAAATTAAATATTAGCTGCAGACTCGTGGTTCATTGAATAAATATATGAAAAATTGTCTACCTTTACTGAAAGTTATAAGCTAATACCAAATATTTATTACTCTGTTACGCTGTGATCCCAAACATTTTTACCAAATATATTTATTGCATACAAACGAATTATTTAAACACCACAAAATCAACAATAAAAATTATATGAAATAAAAAATTGTAAAATTGATAATAATATGAAAATTGCATAATCCGTTTTTTTTTGCTAAAATAGAAATATGGTGTTGCTAACATTCGGGTTCGCTTTCATTCTTATAAATACAGTGCTTTAAAATTAATACAGTTTAAAAGTTAATTAAATTCTCAGAGAAATGAATGCTGATTAGGTAAATGCTATAAAATGCAAGCTTATGTTTTTTATGACGAAATATTTCATCTAAATATACCACATAGTAATTTGTCATCAAAATTACTCATTCCTTTTCTCGATGTCAATAATAATAAACATCGAATCATTTCTTATTAAATTTATCATAAAGTACCAGCTGTAAATGATTAATAAGAAAATTGTATAAATATTATTTACCCAGTTTGTACTTTGGAACATAATTAAATCTAAAGGATCTCCATTAATTTTGCCATCAATTTTTGTTAGCGAATGACATGTAGCCATAGCCTGTATCAGCGGACTGCGATCATCAATTAATTGAACATCGTTAATAGCTTCTTCAAATTGTTTATTGTGGGCTGGAACTACACAGTATAAATCTAAGCCTTCATGGGTTAAAGTACCAGTCTATAAAGCATTCAAACATCATTAATCAATAATCAACAAGAAGGATGTGTTTACCTTATCAAAACAAGCCAATTTTAATTTACCGCTTATGTTAATTCTAGGAGGGCTTATACAGAATATGCCCAGTTTTTTTAATCGACTTTGACTGCTAACTATGCCTATAGTCATTGCTGCTGGTAAAGCAGGAGGAACAACAATTGTAATAATATCTAGCGTGCGAATTAGGATTTCAACTACATCAGCCTACAAAAATAACTAGCAAATATACTAAAAAAATCGAATTTAATAAATTTCACCTTTCGTTTTACATACAGATAAACGCAATAGCTCATTCCTGTTGCGGCGATTAGAAATAAAAACAATACAAATTTGATACTATCTTTGTAGAATTTAAATCCAACAGGTGTGGGAAACATAATACTTTTCACTAAGCCACCCTTTGTCGTTTCGAAACCGGTAGCGATTACTCGAGCTAAAATATGTTCACCATCGTAGAATCTTCCTTGCGTTACCCGTGTACCAGCAAACAATGTATGCGCTTTATGTAATTGTATGTTAAAGTTTTCTTGACAAGCATTTGGTGGTGTTTTCATCACTGGTATACTTTCTCCTAAGAATAAAACATTAAATCAAATTAAATTGTATTGTAGATTTGGTTACAATTGGATAAACTAGACTAGTTTGAATTTTTCTTAAATTATCATCTGTGTTCGAGCAGTTAAATAATTTTTCCTCATTCAAAGTTAAGGATTTGTTGTAAGAAACGAGGAACGTGAAAGACTAAAAAAATACCTAAAATGTAATCATATCGAGTGGAAAGTATTGTTGGACGTGAAGCACTCTCTGTACATTTGAGAGCCAAGCAAAATATCCAGAACTCAAATCAAGACACTGAATCAATTAGAACTAGTCTATGATACGCTATCCAATTATAGAATAAGTATTTAAAGTATCCAATTAGTAACAAAACATAAAATTTGTAATATTGGCAAAAAATGAATGAAATGTTACGTACCGGTTAGCATACTTTCGTTGACGATGCAAATGCCTTTAATTAAAACAGCATCGCATGGCATAATACAACCATTTCGTGGTATTATAAGTAAATGACCTGGCAGTAAATGTTTCGGATGAATACTTAGCGTTTTCGACGAGTTTGATTCTTGCGATAGAATTTGAGCCTTATCACTATCGGATGCCTTAACTAACTCATATATTGCGACACTTTGCTGTAAATATATTAAAGAAGTGAATTAATAAAATAGTCGCAGATAGTTTTATACCAACCTTTCTAGTTTGTATGAGTTCGGTTATTATAGAGACGATAGTTAGGAATAAAACGCATGCTGCATAAATAACATATTTATCACACAGCCATAATATGATTGAGAATGTTTGAAATATGTAAAATGGATTAAAAACTTCTTCTTTAAATAAATGCCAGTATGATTTGATTTCAATCTCTATGGTATTTGGACCGTATAGTTTTAATCTGAAAATAGTTTAAGCATTGTTGATTAATATTGAATCCAAATATCATTCTGTCCCACAATACCATGTATCTATTTCTGTATGTATGTAGACGCAAATTATCGCAAATACACCACTTGACCTGTATATTTTTGTTTCAGATTGACTAAATTAATTATATTTATTCATAAAAAAACAAAATTTGCAATAAAAATTATGTGACTTATTATTAAAAAGTCGACAAAAATCATTCCCCTGCATTACTGTATGGATTTAATAGATAGAGAAGAATAATGGAATAGAATCCAACTAGAATTTATGTTCGTTTTAAGTTTTACAGTAATTTGAAACAAGAAAAACTGCGAATTTGATACAATATAGAATGGGACAGAAGAAATATAAAACAATTTTAAAATGCTAAATTGAAATATTTCTTTTGTAGTTTTAGCAACGTTTCAAGTGAGTGATTTTATTATAAAAAGTGTTATCCATTCGCCAACAGGAAGGTTTAAAAAACCAACCAGCATGTGATTTAGAATTATTATATACGCTGCAAAAAACGCGTTACAGCAAATGATTCACGGTTAATCGACCATTACATAAAAATTATCAGATTGACAAAAAAAATTTTAATACATTTTGCTGAACAGTTAAAATGGACCTCGTTTATATAATAATCTATTAGCTGTACTTCCCCGTTTTGAAACGTATTTGTTAATGTGTGAAAAATATAGATACTTTTAAATAAAATCATCCATTCGAAACGTTAGTAAAACTGTATATACAAAAGTAAAGTAAAAAGTATTTATTGCCCAATCTCATCGTTTTATAATTAGTTTACGCTGTAATTAACTTTTTCATTCTTATATTTTACTTACAATTCTTGTTCTTCTAAACGAGTTAGTCCTTGTGAGTTTAATAGTAAATCATTTAAAGTAATATCAGGTAGAAATTCATCTAATGTTCCAAAGCCACCTTTGCTCTCGATCCAGATGTACTTTGTATGTTGATAGTAAAAGTATCTCAGATTTCTTATATAAATATTAGGCAGTTGTAGTGGTTCAGTGTGTACGTTAATGAGCATACAGTTTCCAAATTCATCCTTCAAGTATATTAATGTGGCAGTGTTTAATGATGTCTTCTTATAACGAATTCGTTTCAAATTAGGAAACCAAAGTAAAAGAACATATGGCAATCCTAAAGTTAACCATGTTAGAAGATAAAATAAAAGAGTATATTTTCTATTTGAAATATACCCGTATATTTTATATTCTACACCATCTTGAGATGCATTTTCTAGAATTTGTACTGTAGCATCTTCGATTATTTCATATCCTACAACAAAAACATATGAAATGAATTAAGGTGTTGGATAAGTTTGTTTATTTACTTACCAGATCTTGGGTTGTGCATGTTTTTCAATTAAATATAATTAAACAATAATCATTGTGTCTTGGTTTATAAACTACTGATACGGTTAGTTTATAAACCAAGCTAAAAATTATCTTTTGTTAAAGTGATTCATATTTACAAGTGCTTCTGAATAAACCAATCAAAATAAATAAGGGAAAAAGCTCGTATGTCTCAGCATTCTACTATACCAAAGAAATATTATAATATTTTATGGGAAAAGCATGAATTTAAAAAGCTGTTTCTTCAAGAAACAATGTAAGCAAATTAAAAATACATTATAAATATTGCAGATGTATTTGTTCACATAATAATAATTAAAATTCTTAAGAAATTTAATATTTCAAACTTGGTAGCGCTAATTGGCCAAATGAGACTGATAAATGTCACTGTTTAGAAAAGCCACCTGTGCGATGACAGCCAAACTATAGTAGCCATTAGCGTAGACACAAATCAAATTTAAGCATTGGCAATTGTACATTAAGTTGCCTATACCAAGAAATTCAAAATTTTCAAACAAATTATGGATATTTTATTAATTATAATGTATATAAAATCAATAAAACAGTGCAACTATATAGAGAAATATAATAAACCTAAATTCAATCACATAGCAGCACTTCTACTAGTGTATTTTGCTTAATTAATAGGTTAAAGTCCTAAAGATTTAAAAATTCTGGTGGAAGAACCGGTATTTTGTGCTGTAACTTTAGCTAGAATAAAGCAATTGGGCTCAAACTACTAGTGGTGATATAGTTTCGTGTCCTCTACGAGATGCTATGCTCAAATTTGCAAAAAAAGAAAGTTGATTTTCTTCAAAACATAACGGTCATTTATGGGTTTTTAAGCGGCTTGTAGACCCACTTAGAACTGGAATAGAGGGCTCAAAATTGGCTCAGCAATAGACATTAGGGTCCCCTATGAGATGACATGCTAAAAAGTGAAAGAATCAAAAAAAAAATTTTTGCCCAAAAAAACGACAAGAGGTACCCTTACGATTTTTACGTTTTTTGACGAAAAATGGATTTGGCTCAAATTTAGTTCCTAGCTGTATTTTCGCGCTCTAAAGCCAACTCGACTACTCCCACTTGCCTAATTTGAATAATAAAAAAGTTACAAGCATTTGAAGTTTGATAATAATTTTTTAAATTATTGCGCGATATGACCTGGCGCCACCTATGTGTTATTAGTCAATTATAGCAATGTCGATCGTAGATGAGAACCGGGCTTGTATTTAAGTTGGCAACAACGGAAATTGATAAAACACCGACGTTCTTTTGTAAATTAGGGCAGATAAACCTCTATCAACTTAAATATTTGCATCATGGTTGCATGTTCTTTTTGTGGCAATCGTCAACGTGGAAACACGTCTTGTGGATGAGAGCATAAAACCATAATTATTTTAATCATCCTAACTTATTTAAGTAGATAAAATGGTGGAAAACAAAGTAAGTGAATAGTATTAGTTGATTTACTATATATTTTTCGATATTGTCCAATTTACGGTTATGTTTCGCGCATGCATGTTTATTTTTTATGATGATTTGTATTATGTGCTATCTAAATTAGAAATGCTGAAATTTATACCTAGACACTGAGTTATGTTAGTGGATTAAATATATTCTATACCAATTTTATTCGCCTTTTATTAAATTGGTGTTTGTGCTTCATTTTCCAGCCCAAGAAAAAGGTGGAAAAGAAAGTAGCTGCAGCTTCACGTGCAACAGTTACGAAGCCAAAGTCGAAAAAAGAGACAAACGTGGTGAATCTCTTGTGAA
>JARJDW010008101.1:0-16688 GCA_030264715.1 Adinopsis sp. GC000173 | reverse complement strand
TGTATGCAATGCAGCAGCAAGCAAAAAGGATAAATCGAAAACGATTTGGTACGCATCCAATTAGTTGTTGCTTATTTCAATCAAAACATATTTGCCACACAACTCTCATCAACAAATCGTCCAAGATCGCCTAACCCCACACTTTACGACGTCATCCCTTTTAATTTGAATAACAAATTTATTCAAAAATGTTAATATATTAACAAAATAAACAAAATTATTAATTACCTTTCATTATCTTGTAAATTCTATAAAAATTTAACCAATTTTTAGAAATTGCTTCGACAACACTGCAGCACGTCAAGAAAAACAATAAAATTTATTTATTTATGGTGATAAGATGTTAATTTTGACGACTCGCATTTGCAATTAGCGATTCAGCAAATTATAAATATCAAGTACTGTTTTTTTAAGCTCGATGAAATATATCGCTGATAATGATAAATGCGAAAATGTCGATAAGGCGGCGAGTTACATTTCCCACCTCTCTAACATAATAATTTTATAAGCATCGAGCAATATAGCGGCTTGTTTATTTGTGTGATTGATTAGTAGGCGCTGTGTATCAACAATTTGACGTATGTGTGGGTTGTTGCTTTGTTTAAATGCAAACAAAACCTTAAACTTGACTGGTTGTGTATGTACGACTAGTTGAATTTACAATTTAATTAATTCGTTTATATTTTTTGTACGGACAGACGTTTTTATTAATCAAATTCCGATGTGAAGTGAAATATTTGCATTGCATGGCATGGCATACCAGCGGGATGATTTGATTTTATCAACGCCCAACAAGTTGGAAAATTGCTAGAAATGTATATATATATATACATTGGTGGTGGTAGTGATATGTGGATACATGGCTAGTGAGAGGAATGCTTAGTATGTGAAATGTTATGCGTTTCCAATGGATGAATTATTGTTTCAATTAGTATCGATGGTGAGTTGTAACTAGTACACTTGTTTGTATTTGATGGAAATGTATAGGATGGAAATTTTCTGTTAAAATTGCTGTGTGGTTACATGAATTATTATTTTGATGGTGAGTTGTTGTGTCGTACTATCATCAAGAGAGAAAAATTGCTCAAAAACTTATTGTTCGCTAATAAGCTTGTTTGTAGGTGGCTGGATTAACTTGAAAGAAGGCATTGCATGTAAAAGCCTAGGATAGGATGGAAAATTGCTGTGTGGATACATACATCATTTTGATAGTGAGTTAATGCGTCGCTCTATCATCAAGAGAGAAAAATTTCTTAAACTTATTTTGAGCATTTAAAATAATGTGTGGTATCTAAAATGATGTAGAAGGGAATGTAAATTATGCGTTATGGTACACGGATCATTACTTTTATTAGTGACGATGATGAGATCTTGTGTCATCAGGGAAAAATCGCTAAAAAACTTATTTGTAGATTAATGCATAGTAAGAAAATCATTTCCGTTTGTTAGATTGACACAAAGTCAGGTTACTAAGCAACATTACAAGCCAGAAAATATAGATACAATCGTAGGATAAGAATTTACATTACAACTCAAACGCCTCACTATTTGCAATCATGTATTCCTGAATTCCTGTATCTATTGTAGCTTCACTGTGTGGGCAGCTGTATTGTAACTAGGGATGTATGTAAGTGAAACTATTCTGATTTTTATGATGTTGCACTACTACCGAAATAGAAAAATGTGCTTAAAAACGCATTTTTAGATGACTAGAATAATATTAATCGATTGTACGCTTAAAAGAATGTAAAATATGTAAACTAGAATGAAAATTGCGCAATTGAATTCTTTTCGATGCATGAATTTGATTAATGCAAGTGGCAAGTTGTTGAAATTTGCTTAAAAATATATTTGTAAGTGACTAGAATGTAATTAATTGGCTGGGCTTTGAAAAGAATGTAAAATACTTAAAATCGAATGGAAATTATGCATTTTGATTAGTTGCATCGTACTATCATCACAATTATTTAAATAAAGATTTTAATCGATTACTTTCTTTATAGGTTGCAAAATATGTAGAAGAGAATCGAAATTATGCAATAAAATTGCTTTTGATGTGAAAGCTAATGCAAAAAAACTTGGTATTAATCGACTAAAAGAATGCATGCCATGTAAAATATGTAGAATGGAATCGAAATTATGCGTTGCAGTAGTAGTGCATGCATGAATCATTGTTTTGATTAGTGCCGATGCGATGATGAGTTAGCTGATGTATCGTACTATCATCGCCGCGCGCGAGGAGAGTAAAAAAAATTTTATATATAGGCTAAATTGTAAAGTGTGCACAAAATAGGAGCGTAGTGGATGTGATAAAAATAGACCTCTCTATAAACAAATACTCCATTTACAAAATAAATGCTGCCTTGCGTTTTATGTGCGTACGGATGATGGGATGCAAAAAAGCAATATGCGTTCGTTGATCGTGATGATGATTTACCTTTGGCGTCCACGTGCACGTCTGTGGAACGGCGCGCGACTGACTCTTGGAGCGCTTGAAGAGCGTCTTGGCCATCAGTCGGCTGCCGTGATGGACGACGCTCGACGACGACTTGGACTTCTGCATCGCCGCACCTGTTGAAGATTTACCATCGTGAGCATGCTTGCCGTACAATAAGCTAGAGAGAAACGAATGCGATTTGCTTGTCGGCGAGGAGGTGCTCGCCGTCGTTGCCGTTGTTGTTATTTCCTTGTGATGCGGTTGATGCTCGTGCAATAGCACACCAGCATCAAAACTACTACGCGCACTCGATGCCTGGCTCTCCGACGCCTCCGAGAAGCACACCGCGCACTCATCAAACTTCAAATCACGATAAATTAACATCCAATCATCGTTGGTCTGACATCCTTTGTTTAATCCATCATCATCGCCGGGTTTTGTAATTTCTCCCTTCGCCTTGATGTTGCGCAAATTGCGATCGTAGTTGACGCGCTTGAAGCGATCCGCTTTATCGCCGTCGCCGCTTTTCTTACGCGCCATACGTAGGTAGCGCTTAATGGTATCGCTCACCGATTGCGATACATCGTCGTGATCCACACTCGAACGTCGTCGATTTCCCGCAGTACCAAAACCGCCATCATCTTGTTGCTCTGCGATGTTTTTACGATACTCTTCCTCGAGTTTGTTAAGGTCTTCATCGCTGATTGGTAGCGTGTGCGCTCCATAATCCGCATACAACGGCGCAACGCTTGCACCTTGGATCTCAATCAACGGCGGTGGCGCTGATTTCTTAAAATCGGAGATGTCTAAGCGTGTACGGTGAGTCGGACGCAAGGCGACTTGTTCCCATGGCGACGACTGCGATGTACTCGATGTGTAATCGCGACCTTTGAAGCCTTTGGCGCGGCGCAAATCAAAGTAGAGCTTTTGCAATTCCTTGCGATTGGTGAGTAAGTCGGATATGATTTTATCGCGATTCGTGCGCTGCGCAAAGTAGCGACTGAGCGTTTCACTCAGCGACTTTTGCACATGATCGCCGTCAAAGTGCACCGTAGGCGTTCGTCGCCTGGTTGTTGTTGTTGTTGTTGCTGCTGATAAACTACTAGTAGTGCTAGATGTCGATGAGGGAATAGTATTGTACGGAATGTTGTGTTTGATCGACATTTGGCTCAAGTGCCGTTGCAGCCGTTCGATCAGTTCGGCGTAGTTGAAGCGCGCTGTGGATGACTTCTCCGGCTCGATGTGCAAGTAGCGTTCCAGCATCGTAATCAATTCGCTCTCATCGTCATGCTCCTCCTCGTCGTAGTCATCCTCCTCCTCGTCATCGTCAAGCGATGTCGGATACGTTTCCTTGTTTTTGAGCGAGCTGCGTGGACTCGAAGTAGATGGACTGCTGTGCAGGAAGTCATATTTCATCTTCTGTATATCAAAACGGCCACCTGATGTAAATAAAGGTAAATCTTTTGGTCGTTCCGGTTTTAGATCGTCGACTTCATCGGCCGAGCTCGCCTTGCGACAGCTACCCCCTTTGCGCGCCTTCGACTTGGTTCGCCGGAACGCCAACGCGCCCGGATACGAGTTCTTGCGCCAGAGAAGGAAGCGTGGTTCGCGTTTGCACACCTCCTGAAAGTACGCCTCGATCTTCGGTATATCCTCCGGCCGATTGTGTACGCCGTCGGGGATGAGCTTGCGGCCGGCATCGGTCATATAGCGCCATGTTTTGCGCGTCAATAGCCAACGCTCCTTCGGCCGTTTCAGCTTGTTGCTGCGCTGCTTGCTGGGCTTGGGCAGCACGACGACGTCCACGTCGGCGCTTTCGGCCGACGCGCTACGCGATAATCTACTACTTTGCCTACGCTTGGTCATGCGTTCTGCCATTATCTAACACGCACCGGATTGAATATGAACTGATGCATTATCACCAACACACAACATCGCAACAACCATCATCGTAATAAGAATCATAATCATCGTGTGATGATAATGAACAACACGCACGCACTTTTTTCACCATTCTCGGCCAGCCGATGACAGTGTGGATGACATTTTCTCTCTCTGACGTATTTTTTTATTTAATATATTTTATAATAATAATAACACACATTCAATACACACACAACACACATACGAAATAAATAAAATGGAGCACACACAAGTATTTTGCTTCTTGTTAAGATTTTATTTTAGTATATAGATTTTTTCGCGCGGTGTGCAGGCAGCAGCGCTTTTTACGCGATCACCTTAAGTCCACTTTGCTGACCACTCTACTGCTTCGATACAGTAAAGCAGGCAGCCACTTCGAAACAAAAATATCCTATTTGGCAAGAGACACCCAACTGGCTAGACTGAAATTAGCAAGTACTACAACACACACATATACACACACGAAAAATTTTATAAAAGCATGCATGTTAGCCGCGCTTTTCCACATCACAACATGCGTTACACACCAATCATATCAAACGTGTATTGCGTTCGTTCGATTTGACACCATCAATTCTTTTGTTATTTTGCAAATGATTATTTTGTTCTAATATTTAAATTTTGTTTTAGATAATTGGTGATGATTCCTAGAGATGTCACTAGGTGCCAACTGGCAGTGCAAAACATGATTTTTTCATGACATTTCAGCTACTGTGTGTCTGTGTACATAGTTTGTTTCGTAGAAATGGGAATTGATGTTTGTTAATAATTAGGTGATGTATAGTTTAATTCAAATTCTCATACTATTTGTATTGTATAAACTACTTAAATTGTTGATTTTATTATTAATAATTGGTGATGATTCCTAAGTTTGTTTTGCACCAATCGTGACGTGCATTAATTTATTGTGCTGCTAATTAGTTTCTTTACATTTAAATCTCTATTTTACTTTTTAACTTTTAAATATTCCTAAATACATGTAACTAGGTAACAAAAACAAGCTTTTAATTACTCTCGAGCTTTATTTTGCACAAGTGCATTAATTTATTGTGTTTCTAATTAGCTTCTTTACATTTTAATCTTTATTTTGCACCATTAACTTTTCAAATATTTGCGCATTTATGATTTCTTTTAATTTTCTTTCATGTAATTGGTGATGATTTCTATAGATATCACTTGGTGCCAACTAGTAGTATGAAAAACATGATTTTTTTATCATTTTCTTTACGGTTTGATTTATTTCGTATAAATGAGTAAATTAATTAACCACTTTTTAATTATCTGATTTACATTTTAATATTTGGTTGCCTGACAGCTTGTAGTGCATTTTTTACCTTCTGTGCAGTTTATTTTGCATAAATCTTATTGTGGTGTCTATTAATCAACTAATGTGCATGTTATTGTAGTAATTCTAATTTGGTATGGTCATTTTTTGTGTAGTTGTAGTTTATTTCGTACTGATTTGATTATAATACCTTCACATTAGTAAAACACTTATTGTTCATTGACGATAATTCCTACAAATATCACCAGAAGCCCACACGTTTTCATTTATCATTTACTACTACGTTTATTTCTTACAAATTATGGAAATTGACAAATTTTATATGTTTGTTTTTGTATTATTACTCTTAATTGAAAATGATTCTTAGAAATGTCATCAGGTGCAAGCTGGCAATACAAAAACATGATTATATTTAGTTGTGCATTTTGTATCATACTTTTTCCTGCTTGTTGCTGCTTTTACATTAATTAACCCACGCGCTGCTAATTAAAATTCGCTGAAAGCGACCTTCCCAATACACAATATCGGTGCGCTAATTAAGCCGCTTACAAATCATCCCTTTTTCGCTTGCTTTTTTTCTCCTCCAAAGCAGCTTCCATTTATTAATGCTCCCTCTATTCACCATCATCATCGATACGATGCGCTTTGATCTAGCGCCGCATAATTAATTGTGTCGTCACACGAATTATTGGGAAAATATTTAGTATTTGGTGAATAAAAAAATAATATCGCGCGCTTGTCTTTTGTCGCGCATAATTATCGGGCGCTTTCAAACCGCGTGTTCAATCAATTGTTTCAGAAAGTGGCTAAATTTAAAGTGTGCAAACGGGAAACACTTTTACAGTTGTAAATGCGAAATTTATTAAAGGATGTTGTGTGCGCTTTTATTTCACAAATTTTGTACATTTTTAAAAATAAATCCTGGTTAATAACTAAATTAAATAATTGAATTATTAAAACAATTTCGAGTGCAAATGCATGTTTTTTATTTAATCAAATTAAATTTGAAAAAAATAAAAAGCAAAATAAATTTGATTTGAATGTGATTCATTTGTTTGTGATGGATGCGTTGCCGGCGGTTGAGTTGTTGGCCATGCAAGCAGCATCGCAGAACCCACCTAATATTGTATAATTCTTATTTCAGTCAAAAATATCGTTAAATATAATTGACCGTCGATTAAAATTAGCCACTTGAATAAAATTAAAGGTAGCCTACATTCCAATATTAGCCTGTTATATTAATAAAACGTTGATTTTAATTTTAGATTGCGGCGTGTTGGAAAAAAATTCGGCAAAAAGCGCGCTTATTCAAAACGCAATGGAAAAAAGAAATAGAAAAAAAAATGTATAAAAATATAAACGCATTGGAATAATAATGAAGCGAATTGGAGCGACATCTAACCGTCAAAGCATGTATCTGAAACTTGGCGAGTTGTACACTAGACGGCGTGCAAGCAATCAACTCTATTTTGTTGTCGTAATTATTAGGAGTATTTTTTTATATATTTCTCATATGATGTTGCTTCGATTGACAAATCGGTGGTGGAGCAATTTTGTGTTTGTGTTTTTCTTGACGTCACAGCGTCACAAAATTAGCAATTAATTTAGATCGTCCAGTCCACCGAATGAGTAATTAGTTGGCAATCGGATGTACGGTTGTATGATGGCAATAAATCGCTTCGATTGCCCAATAATGTATGCTACGACGAAAAAAAAATGTATATATAATTTATGAACTTTGAGAAACTTTGCGTACGATTAAGTTGCTCGCTTTCCCGGAAAAGAAAAATCATACGCTGTACGAAAATACACAGACGCGCACAAAGTTCTTTTTAAAAATTATTTTTGCGCTTTTTTCATGGTTGTATTATTGCAATAAGTCACTTCAATTGCCCAATGTATGCGACGAAAAAAAATGTAATTTATTATGAACTTTAACAGACTTTGCGTTCGACGACGATTAAGTGACTTGCTTTCCCGGAAAAAGAAAAATCATACGCTGTTAATATATATGTAAGTACGAAAATACACAGACACATGCATATATACAAACTTCTTTTTAAAAATTATTTTTGCGCTTTTTTTCAGAATCGGTGCGCCGTAATTTATCATCATCGCTTCGACGAATCGAACGCTAGTAACATTTACACGCATGGACACGATGCGGAATTATAGATATTAATAATCGTGTGACAAAATGCAAAAATAGATAGGAATCAAATCCACAAAAAAAACTATTAATATATAACTAGTTTAGATCGATAAGTTTACAAACAAAACAAAATCGAGAGACACCCGCACACTTTTTTGCGACTTCTCTTGCGCGACAATAAACTCGCAATTAATTTTGCCTTTTTTTCCAGAATCGGTGCGACAATTTATCATCATCGCTTCGACTAATCAAATACAACCACCACCTACATCCACCCATATGATGTCAAAACTATATAGATTTTAATAATTGTGTGACAAAATGCAAAAATAGACCGTATGTCCGGTTAATGACAACATAACCTCAAAAATTGAGCATTAAATCCACACGAAAAACTATAAATATAGTGAATATAAATTTAGTTGATCGATAAGTTTACAAACAAAACAAAATCGAGAGAGACATGCTCACGCAATTTTTGGCCGCTTCCCTAATTCTCGTCTCTAATAGTGCGGCAATAAACTCGCAATTATTTTTGCTTTTTTCCAGAATTTATCATCATCGTTTCGACGAATCGAATGGCACGACATTTACACGCACAGACGATGCGAAATCATATAGATATTAATAATGGTGTGACAAAATGCAAAAATAGATCCGGTTTATTGAAATCATATCGCATAACCTCAAAAATTGAGCATCATCAAATCCACAAAAAATCAATAAATATAAACTTAGATTAAAGTTGATGGATAAGTTTGCAAACAAACCTGCAATTATTTTATGCATTTTTTTTTCGAGAAACCTCACTTCGACTATTAATCCACACATACAATACGAAACTATGCAGATATTAATAATTGTTTGGTGACAAATGCATAAATAGATGCGGTTTAGTGAAATCATATCGCTTAACCTCAAAAATTACGATAAATATAAATTTAGATTAAAGCTGATCGATAAGTTTACAAACAAAACAGAAAATCGAGAGACGACGATATATTTTTTTTCTTGTGCGGCAATAAACCCGCCAAAATCGCTTATAATTAGCCGGCCGCGCGTTTGAAGTATATAGTAAGTATAACAGCACGCGCGCATCTGGCCGCTATTTTTTTATCATCATCGCAAATATAAAAAAGACTTTACATTGCATTTGAAAAGGCGCGCTTAGATGTATTACGTAACTGGTATGCAGAACAAAATTGACAAAAAATCATGTTTTAAGTGTATTGTATTAGAATTAAAACAGGTGTCTTGATATTATTGGACAGTTGCTAAATATAAACGATGACTTAATTATCCACACACAATACATACATACAAGCGCGCTTGTAAAGTATAAATTTAAAAAACACACACTCACACGCACACACACACAACAAATCGTTTTTTAATCTAATTAGTTAGTTGTTTGGCTGCTCACCACCGATCTGATTTCGATCGTAGACCACCGTTTGCTGCAGCGGTTGCACGCCCATCAGCCGCACAACGTCGGCGAGCTCTCGTTCGTTTGCATGCTCGCGAAAGGTCACCATCAATAATAAGAATTAAGGAATTGTCACTGATAGAATACAAAACAAATCATCACATTAATAATAGTGAATAGAAAATGACGGTTTGTCGGCGTCGCGCTCACACTAACTAACTAACTAACTAGCGAACCGATGGATTGGTGGTGGTGCATGATGATGTTGTGTTGTGGCCGTCGCGACGCACTGCTACACCACTTCGGTACATGTGTCGGCTGCTATTTTAAGCCGCCGAACGATTGTCGTTCGTTTCGCATACACATATATATATGTATATATATCTACATGTATATATGTATCGCTTTTTCGATTATTGATGATTGCGTTCGATCATTGCGTGTTGGATCATGCGCGCGCATTCAAAGCAAAGTAAAAAAGTTTTTTCGTTGTTGTGTTCTTGTGTTGTGCTGTGTGCGGTGTTTGCTGACGTCAATTTGCGCGCTCATGTTCAATTGCAATATAGTGAAATGGCGGTATATTTAGAGATGCGGGGCGCGTGTATGTATGTGGATTGTGTATATTTAGATACACGTTCGGTTGTGTTTCCGTGGCGCGCGCCGACATTGATCCTAATCATAGTTTTACACGCAGCGCAGCAGCAGCCATTGCGACAAAAAAGTCGCAACCACCACATTGTCTACTCTGCGCGGTATACTTAAGTCATTTAACCTCAAAAACAGTATTTGTTAGAAATTGCAAAAATTATTTTTTTTGCCCGAAAATTTGACAGAATTTTGAAAAACTTGATGAAAAATCGCTTTGGATATATATATAACCTCAAAAACGTCAAAATTTTCTATAGTTTTCATATTTTTCAGGAATAAAATTAATATAAAGAATAACCTCAAAAATATCATGTTTGTAAAATATTCTTTCACTTTGGGAATTTTTCAAGACGTTTTCATTAAATATTTACCGTAACCAACAAAAACTACTTAAAATTACAGAAAATTTGATGGAAAGCTTCGTTGCAAGATGTAACCTCAAAAGCTTAGGAAATTTTCATATTTTTATGGGATAAAACCTTATATAGTGAATATTCCGTAAGTCTTATTCGGAATCAAGTGAGTGACTTGTCAGTAGTCACCCAAATTCTTCAAGAGTAGTGGTTCTTAATGCAAAATATTAACGAATATTTCATAGAAGATTAAAGTAAGAATAACCTCTACACCTCAAAAATTTTAGGTGCCTAGTGATAACTCACTCTCACTCGATTCTGAACACGAGTCAAGGTTTGTGTAGCTGCCACACAATAAAATGATAAAGCTTCTTTATATGTTTACATTTTCATTTTGTTTCACACTTAACACCATAACTTTCTATCTAATACAAAAAAGGGACAAACGGTAATTAAACTTTAATGTATGGTCTTTAATTCCTGATCCTCCCATTCCTCCATCGCCTCCAGGTCCTTTTTACTCAACGCTTGTACAATACCAGCACCAAAGGCATCGCTTAGTATATTCACTGTCGTTCGAAAACGATCCCTGTGTATTATGATTAAATTATTTATAAAAATATTTTTTTCAGTTATTGGAATAATACAGTGATACCTCAGTTAACGAACGTCCAAGTTAACGAAAGACAGAATGGAGAAACAAAGAAAGAATGATTTCGCTTAACTAACTTTTGTTTTTAATCTAAAATTCGATTAATGATGTTAAAACTCATTACGTTCGTTAACCGTGGTACCGCTGTAATTTGCAATATACGTACACCAACCAATCGACAGCAATAATCAACGTAATATCCTCAGCGGTCAATCCGATCGTATGCAGCACCATCACCATCGTCACCAAACCGGCTTGCGGTATCGCCGCGGCGCCAACGCTCGCCGCCACCGCCGTTATACCCACCGCAATCACCTTGTCGACGCGCAGCGATATGCCGCGAATCTGCGCGATAAAGATCACGGCGACCGCCTCGTACAATGCAGTGCCGTCCATGTTGATCGTCGCGCCAATTGGGAGCAGCAGGCGGGTGATGTGCTTATCGACATTATTCTTCTCCTCGCAGCATTTCATCGTATATGGTAACGTAGCCGCACTAAAATTGCAAAAAAAGCATGAATGATTGTGAGCGTATTAAGTTCGTTCCACATCAAAGTCGTAGTGATTCATTTTATGTTAAAAAATTGACGTCATAGGGAAACCCTATAATATATTTAACTCCTGTAGTATAGCCTTCAAATTATAGCGCATAGATAATATTGGAGGTCTCGCTGTGACGTCACGAGCCATTCTTTTACGTAAACGCGACTACCGCGCCATCTACACTTTTTTGCATACAGCTTTGATGTAAAACGGGCTGCATTCGTGCATTCACCTCGATCCGGTACCAAGAGCAGTGGCAGCCGCCTCACACATGTTCGCCAAGTAGCGATACGGATTCTTTCGCGTAATCACCCAGTATATCAGCGGTACCATGACGAGGATGTGTGTCACCAAGCCAAGTATCACAGTCATGAAGTAGAAGCCGACGTTGACCAATGTGCCCATGATATTTTTCGTTCCCATGATTTTTGCAGCGACCAAAAATAATATACCCACCTAATCAAAATCAGTTATAGAATAATTTCCACGTTTCAAATCAAAAGTGGGAGTTCGGTAGAGATGTGCAAGGGAGAGGTAATTTTGAAAGGGATTATTGGGAGTTATGCTATCATTCAAATTAAATTTGAAATCACTTTAAGTTTAGGATCCTAGAAAGTTCTTTATAGTTATGGGAGATTTGAAGGAAAACACATTCTTATCTTTGGGAGTCGAATAAAAGATGCAGGAATATTCTTATTATGGATGGGGATTGCAAATAAAAATTTGGGAGTGATTTGATAGTCGCATATATGCACACCTCTACCAAGCTAATTAGCAAGACATACTGGAGCAAAGTAGATGATCCAATTTACAATAAGCAGCAAGATAGTAGTAGTGCCCTGAAAGAACTCGATGACACTTTCCATCCGCTCGGTCAAACGTACAATCGATAGGGCAACGCCAAAGACACATGCAAAAAATATAACCCCCAACATGTTTGTGTGTTCGCTCGTCGTCAACTTTATATCCCACTCGCTGATTGGTATCGCTAATAATGTCATCATCAACATATTAATTCAAATATTTTTAAAGAAATCTTCTTACTTTTATTGTCAATATTTTCCGGTTCGATTAATTCCGTTTTGTATTGCCTAAAGCAGGCTTCAATTATGTTTGGCGGAAACATATTTCTGGAAAGTAAGAAAAGTTAATACATAATGTGCAGGATCAAAGAAATAATGTTGTTTTGGTACCGTACTAAGTCCAGTAAACTGTCGGCTGTGGTCGTTGGACGTACAGACACCTTTTTAACCTGTTCGTCTGTTTTCGCTATCCTACCAGGTCCAATAGCTAGCACCAACAAAATACCCACCGACACTGCCAGTGTTGTTGAACATAAATAGTAGCATAGACCACGGACAGCAATTTTACCTAAGAGAAAACATTAGTCATTAGCGTTCCATTAAAATATATTCATATTCTTTCAACAAATATATGCTCTGCCACCAGCATAATCATGGGCCCTATTAAAACGTTTTAAAATGGTAGAGCATACATTTTATTTTCTATTGCAAGAAGATCCTATTGGCACCAGTGAGTAGTAATGATCACCAGGGACCACCAGTGAGTGCCAGTGAGCACCAGTGATTTCCAATGAGCACCCGAAAGCACTAGGTACTTCTAATAAGCACATGGGAATACCAGTCAGCTCTAATAAGCACCAGTGAATACCCGTGAGCACCTATGAGCACCTATTAGCACAAGACTAAATTCTAAATCCTTATCTATATGTCCCATCCATCCATCCTACTTCTACAATATTTGCTCGCGTCGCACTGATAGATCGACACTCATAGTTTTTCCTTCCTTCCGAATGGCTTTGTATGTATAAAATATTTCTTACGTGATACGATAATATTGATGGAACTGATCGCTGACACGAGACATGAGAAGATCAGCGGAATGATGATGCCCTTTAGCATGCGCAGAAACAAGTCACCCAGAAACGATAGGTACATCACTTGGCGCGGCGTCCAAACATCTTTGAACGCTTTCAGTATACCTCCAAGTATGATACCAAGAATAAGGCCAGCAAGTGTGCCGACTGTTACGGCATTCGCTTGCATATACTTTACAGAGCGTCCCACCAAAAGCTTGTAAAACCACAAAAGTTTATATATATATATGGAATAATTCATTTAATGTACTTACCCGTGAGGACCTCTGAAATTCGCTTAGCATCATTTTATTACAATATCGCTTTTACGGTCTCTGGAATATGATTGTATTGCGTACTGGGGTGTAGCGCTCCGTCCTGAGAGCAAGCCAATAAAATTCATTACCTACAACACAACAAATTTTGTAATAATTTCAACACGCACAAACTAACACGAACAATTTAACACAATTTTAATTTATTAATTACTATTTTTTCGTATCGATGGTAATTAAACATCAATCGCTGACAGATCAATCAAATTTGCGCTAAAAATATGATATAAACATGCAAAACTAGTTCAAATTTACAGATTAAATTTTAATTTACATGTTATTATCATCACTAAGCACAATCATTTAAAAAGTCCAATTTCAAAGTTGATAACATATGATTGAATAGTATTTGAATTTTGCGCAAATAAAGCAATCTGCGCCATCTATGAGTTAGTAGTCAAACTACTAGCCTAGTTTAATTTGTAACGCAAGTTGCTTATCTTGAATACACGTTTTTATAGGTTATGTCAGACTATGTGTTGTAAATAAAAACCGTAAAACATGTGTGCTGCACGGTCTTCATATATACGGTAAAATGATTAATATTTAACATATTTAATTGCTTTTTTGATTAATGTGAACGTTAATTTTAGTTTTAATGACACCGATGATGAATACGAGCCATCAGATTCGGACGATGACTTGGGAGGGCATGAAAAGCGGCTGCTGCAGGAAGTGCGTCAGAAACCAGCCGCATACTCTGATAGTGAGGAAGATGTGCTAGGTGTGCATTCCTCAGAGGATGACGATGATGACGATGATGAATCACATCAGAGTGATTTAGCGTTGAGTGATGTGGAGCCCGTAGACGAGGATAAAGGTCTACCCGATCTAAGGGCATGGGGTAAAAGCTACAAGAACTATTACGCGACCGATTATGTCGATCCGGATTACGGTGGATTTCAAGGGCAAGATGCTGTACAGGCCGAATTCGAGGAGGAAGAGGCGAAAAAATTGCATATGGAACTAGTTAAGACCATGGACGATGATGATTACGGCTTGGACTTCTTCACATCGCAGACAAAGAAAGTGGAACCTGAACCTGAAGATACTACTGCAGCAGTGGAAGTAATCAAAACGGATATTACCTCTTTGAGTAAACGGGAACAAATTCAAATACTCCGAAACGAAGCGCCTGAATTCTTCGACTTGGTCGAGGATTTAAAAAGTAAAATGGAACTGGTTCGAGATGAGCTGCAGGAATTAATCGATTTGCACAAAAATGATAAGATTGCCAAGAGTGAAGCAATGGACTTCGTAGTGTACTATCATCAATTAATATTGAAGTAATTATTCAAACTAGTTATTTATTTAAAAAGCACAATAATTTCTTTTTAGTTATGGCACAAATATTCAAATGTATTTATTACTGAAAGCAAATCGGAAAAAGTTGGAAACCCATCCAGTTATAAAACGTCTGTATCAATATCGCCAACTACTGATGCAGATGGATCCGGTATATGATGAAGTTATCAGGCCACAAATTGAATTATTGTTATCAAACATTGTAAGTTATAAAGACGAAGTAGTATCTAAGGCTGTCAATTGGATACGGATTATCCAGTTAACCGGTTAAAAAAATGCTCGTTTTTATCCGGATTGTTTTTCACTTATTTAATACAACCGGATAACCAGATAAATTTTTTCACATGGTTGACGGCACTAATTTAAATATTTGTGTTTGTAGAATGAGAGAGATTCGATTAATCAAAAAGAAAAGAAAAAGACGCTGAAATTGTTGTCGAAAATAATAACCAAACCGGAAAAACAAACTGAAGCTAAACCAACCAAATCGAAAAAGAAGAAAATTAGCGAATTGGATGATGAAGAAGAAATTGATGAAGATGCTCTCAACGCTCAGCTGGCTAAAAGGCCTAAAATGGTGGACGGAATGAATGCAATCAGCGATGATTCATCAGATGATGATGATGAACCGATTGGCGAAGAAGATGCCGGTATGTTGTTGCATCATCGCATAAATTTACACAAACAGATGTTTCAATACAATATATTTACATTGCAGAACAAGTTGAAGATGATAATGCTGGCGATGCTGACGACGGCGGCGATACACGTCGTGCCATCACTTACCAAATCGCGAAGAACAAGGGTCTCATCTCGAAGCGGAAGAAGGAACAGCGAAATCCGCGCGTCAAGCATCGCAACAAGTATCGTAAGGCTAAAATACGTCGCAAGGGTGCGGTAAGTGTTGTTTATATCTACAATGTTTTCAATTTGATATATCCGGTGAATTTGTTTGTTTAGGTACGCGAAGTGCGGACTGAAATGAGCCGATATGGAGGTGAAGCCTCCGGCATTAAAGCATCAGTCACAAAGAGTGTGAAGATAAGGTAATCAATCCAATGGTAAGATGTTAGTAGTCGTCTTCCATCGGTGGCATCGTCTCCAATTCTTTTTTACTTAGCTCCTGTACAATTCCAGCGCCCACCGCATCGCTTAGTACATTTACAGCTGTTCGAAAACGATCCCTATGTGTACAAAAAAAAAAGATTTATTAATATGTACAATAATAAATGTTGATTTATACGCACAACAACCAATCAATAGCTAAAACATACGCAATATCATCAGCGTTCAAACCAACGCTATGTAACACCATCACCATTGTCACCAAACCGGACTCGGGTATTGCCGCCGCACCTACACTCGCAGCCACCGCCGTCAGACCAATCGCTATCACCATATCAAATCGTAATATAACATTACGCGCCTGTGCAATAAAAATCACCGCAACCGCTTCGTACAATGCGGTGCCGTCCATGTTGATCGTCGCGCCAATTGGGAGGATAAAGCGTGAGATGCGCCTATCAATATTATTCTTCTCTTCGCTGCATTTGAGTGTGTACGGCAAAGTAGCAGCACTAAAACAACTTTTTATTGTTACTTTTTCTTATTTATTTTTCGCCGTTTTTTGTTTAATTTTTTTTCTGGGTTTTCTATGCATGTCTTGCAATTATTGCGTTTTTACTACTTTTTGCGAAAAAAGTTGAGAGTCGTAAACTTATCAGATCACCCAGTAAATTAATTTACCTCGATC